>VWZE01011369.1:0-12082 GCA_013396675.1 Eubucco bourcierii
CAGCTTGGATTGAAAACACCAACACTTTTTTTTTTTTTTTTTCTCCTCTGATTTCCAACACAGTGCAGCTACCCCCAAACATACACTTTCCCCAAACCATTAGTGATTCACAGAAACATAAGCAGTATGAAGGCAGACTAGAAGCAAAAAGGTTAATTACTCAATCTTGCAATAAAAACTTTCCAGGTCTTGTAGGTTTTTATTAGGTGCATAACCAGGTACCATGTAAAATGTTTTTTCTTTACTCTGTTGCCAGTGTTTGTATGACTGTGAAGGTCTTACAGGCTGAATCCTACTGACAAGAAGTTTAATAGCTCTGCTGTACAGTTTCTTTCTTCCTGAAATGATTTTCTCCACAAATTTATGAGTTTTTCAATATATAAAGACTCTCATCTTCATTGTTCTTTAAATAAAGATTACAAATCAAATTAAATGCTGGAAATTGAAAAGGAGGATAAGTGAGAGCAATCACTTTCTATAATGTGTTTTTGGTATATTTCCTTCCACTGACCAAAAAGTCAGGATGCCTGGAATTTAATTATACACTAACTTGAGGGTAAAATCATGCCAGAAACTGCAGAACAGTGCATGTTTCAAAATTATTTCCTAACAGTGCAACATATCTACTATTTTTCTTACTCTTTCCCATAAAAAAGACCAATGAAAGTGTTACAGAAGACCACATCAATCACTGCTCCCATCTGCATCCAGCAGAAAGCTCTGGGTTGTGAGCAACTGCAGCCCAGAAACAGACTCTGGTCTTGAATGAAACAAAACATTTCCCTTGCTGGGAGCAATTCTAATGTTTTCTTTAAGTCTGTGTATAGGCCAGTGAGGGGCATTGCTGCAGTCTGCATACAAGAGACTGGTTTAGCCTGCATCTGCACATGATGCACCTTTGGCTACTGCGCTATGGGAAACGCTTGATTGATTTAAGGTATGAACAGGGTTCCATAAACTTCTCAGGAAGACCAACATCCAAAAACCCTTATCTAGATGAGGCTAATAAGAAGTAACACATAGAATCATAGAATGGTAAGGTTGGAAGTGACCTCAAAGATCATCTAGTTCCAACCCCCTGCCATAGGCAGGGACACCTCCCACTAGCACAGGTCACTCAAGGCCTCCTCCAACCTGGCCTTCAACACCTCCAGGGAGGGAGCAGCCACAACCTCCCTGGGCAACCTGTGCCAGTGTCTCACCACCCTCACTGCAAGC
The DNA here is from genome assembly GCA_013396675.1 of Eubucco bourcierii. Taxonomy (NCBI): domain Eukaryota; kingdom Metazoa; phylum Chordata; class Aves; order Piciformes; family Ramphastidae; genus Eubucco; species Eubucco bourcierii. The sequence continues at coordinate 1,219 of VWZE01011369.1, forward strand.
AACTTTCTCCTAACATCCACTCTAAATCTCCCCTCTGCCAGTTCAAACCCATTCCCATTGTCCTCTCATTACAAGCCCTTGTCAATAGTCCCTCCCCAGCCTTCCTGTAGGCCCCCTTCAGATCCTGGAAGGCTACTATAACATATCCTGGAAGCCTTCTCTTCTCCAGGCTGCAGAGCCCAAACTCTCTCAGCCTGTCCTCATAGGAGAGCTGCTGCAGCCCTCTGAGCATCTTCGTGGCCTCCTCTGGACCCACTCCAACACTTCCATGTCCTTCCTGTGCTGGGGGCTCCAGAACTGCACACAGGACTCCAGGTGGGGTCTGACAAGAGCAGAGTAGAGGGGCAGAATCCCCTCCCTTGCCCTGCTGCCCACACTGCTCTTGATGCAGCCCAGCACACAGTTGCTGTCTGGGCTGCCCTCATACTGCAGGCTCATGTTGAGCTTTTCATCAACCCAGACATCAACATAAAACACTCTACTAGAGTAAACAAGTTTTTTAATCCACGTACATCATGCAAATGGAGAATAACTTTGCTCTTTAAGTAAAGTATCACCAGTAAAATGATAGAATCTGGCCACAGTCTTTTTAATGCTTGCTTTAAATCTTTCTTGCAATTATCCTGCTCGATACTTCCTTTGTTTATAAATGATTTAAAAAAATCTAGTCTTCTCTTTTCCTAAAGTAATTATTTGTCATGTTAGAGATGTAATGAACACAGATCTAGGCTGATAGCTAAGATAGCAGGGCTGCTGCAAGCTTTCTGTCACGCATACCTAACATCAGCAATTATTTCTACTGATGGGCTAATTCAGTGATGCTGAGGTGCTATTCCCTTACATTTCAGCCCCATCATATTCCTGCATTGTTCCAAAAGCAGTTCTCTGCCAAAGACATTAAGCTAATTAAAATAATAAAACTCCACTTAGCTGAAACAAAGGCTGCACTGAAAAAAAGTCTCAAGAGCAAAGGCAAACGGGCTCACTTCAAGACGTTTTGCTTTTCTTAATAATTTTCCTTGCTCCTATTTATATGGAATGTCATAGTCTCTCCTGTAGTCCACTGAAACTTTTTATAGCATACTTTCTCCATCTTCACACATGTAGGCAAAAAGCAGTTGTATTAACATCTTTAAGGTTTTCTACCATGTTCATCAAATAAAGTAAGAATTAAAAGATACTTCCTCACAACAACTTCTAAACTGAATTCCACTGCATATGATCAGCCATTTGATTAAAATGAAGCATCCTTTAACTTAAATCTTAGCAACTATCTATAAGTTGTTAGCACTGATAGCTATTAAATGCCATGCATCTGTATCACCAGCACATTAAATGATAGCTAACTCTGAGATACACAGTCAAGAGTTAACCACAGAATGAGCCAGATATTTGCCCAAACAGCAGGTATGTTGAGAGCCATCAGTAACCCATGCACTTTTCTGTAAATAAATGGGAAGCTTCAGTAGCTTCAGTGTATGTCAGAGTTTAAATAATGCAGTAATAGGTTTGAAGGTTTGGGAGTTCCCCGCCCCGCCACACTTTGTAAAATGACCCAGACTAGACTCAGCCAGCTGGAAGCTAAGGTCTGAAGCTCTATTTACAGCTCAGCACAGTGTACAAGCAGAGAGAGACACAACAGACAGGAATAGTTACAGACATAGACAAGTTAAAGGGAATACAGCAACACAACTCCCCTCCCAGAAATCAGAGACCCCAGGAGGGGCTCCCAACCACCCTTCCACCTTCTCCCCGCCCCTGTACCTCACCCCAAGGTTCGCCTTATGTGCAAGGTAAATTAGGAGGATCAGCCAGGGAGGTTAGAAGAAAAGTGGTTAGTGAGGATTAATCGGCAGAGGAGCCAGAGCCCAGAAGCTGCTAGACTGCCCGAGCTGCTCTCCCAGCAAGAGACAGACACAGACTGACTTATCTATATTTTGGTTATTGTTCCCAAACAATTTTTCAGCAAGCCTATGAGTGCAGCAGACATCACCATGTTTTCTTTTCACTGCCTATAGTGTAATTTTCTCTATTAAAATATTCCAATTAGACTCAAACCTGCACAATAGGAAACCCTCAAAAGGAAAATTAAACTCCAGAAAGAATGCTGCTAGATTCAATTCTAAAGGGAAGTTTCCTGGTTGAAGAAAATGCAAAAGAAAACTTCAACTCAAATGTATGTATTTATTTCTAAAGCAATTTTCATTTTTTTTTGTAAATTAGTAGCATAAGTGAAAGTAGAATATCTAATATTAGCCCAAGATGCACTCTTATCTAGGGAAATGAGATTTTCGACTGTGGTCAGCAGGGCTGCTGCTCTTGTCAGACCCCACCTAGAGTCCTGTGTGCAGTTCTGGAGCACCCAGCACAGGAAGGACATGGAAGTGTTGGAGCCAGTCCAGAAGAGGTCACCAAGATGCTGAGAGGGCTGCAGCAGCTCTCCTATGAGGACAGGCTGAGAGTTGAGGCTCTGCAGCCTGGAGAAGAGAAGGCTTCCAGGAGATGTTATAGTAGCCTTCCAGTATCTGAAGGGGGCCTACAGGAAGGCTGGGGAGGGACTATTGACAAGGTCTTGCAATGCCAGTTCAAGGCCAGTTTGCAGGAGGCCTTGAGTGAGCTGTACTAGTGGGAGGTGTCCCTGCCTGTGGCAGGGAGTTGGAACTGGATGATCTTTGAGGTCCCTTTCAACCTTACCATTATATGATTCTACATAAAATGCAAGGAAACAAAATCCAAGTAAATTCCTTTTCATCAGTTTGTACAGCCTCTTTCACAACATCCATAAAGATACCCCTTTTTTTCCCCCCTCAGAAGTCTATCTGAAATGACTATGATATATATAAATAGCATACCCCACTTTTTCTCACCCACAAAATATTAAGGTATGACACTAAGCTACATCAGTAATGGAGGCAAAAAAACCCATTTTAATGGATAGGCTTTAGGCTATCGCAACTGGAAAGTCAGTGAGGCAAAATCTGTCAAAGTAACCACCTCTGCTAATGGTATTTTTATTGTATAAAGTCAGTGACCTTATTAAATAGCAAGACTGGATGCTTGGAGAGCATGAAAGTAGTTTATTAACAGAGCATCAATGAAACCTGATAATCAGAGTGTAAGGACAAAGGACGGGAAGTAGATCAAGTCTTGTACATACACTGGCAGAGGACAGAGTTCCTGCTATCTGGGGACAATCAAGTGAATGATACCACTCAAACCAAAACAGAAAGAAATTCTTTAGAAAAAAAAAAAAAAAAAAAAAAAAAAGAGTACAAAAGACAATGTTTGAGGGATCAGCTGCTATTCAGAGTTATGATTTCTATCAGCTAAAACTTGTAGACCTGCACTGTACTAAACGCTGTATACTGTAGTTTCCACATTCCCGCATACAGTAGAGATGCCAAGCCCCTGACTCATCCTTTTTGATAATACTGATGGTTGATGAAGAGAGGTTAATTAGGTCTCCTTATCCTAGATAACTCTTCACATGAGGTCTCAATTATGACAGAGAACACCTTGCAGCTGCCTGAAATAGCAGTGTTTTGCAATGTGTCGGGCCCTCCAAAGTGGTTACAAATAGCGCCCGTTGTGGTTCAGATACAGCTGAGCCCCCTCCTCACCTCCACCTCACAGTGGGATGGGAAGGAAATCAGAAGTTCTCGAAACCCCATGATTTGAGGTAGAGGGAGTTTAATAGAACTCCCCAAAGTGAGAAGAAACAAACTGGAATGACAATAACATTGATGAAATAGTACATAAAGCAAATGATACAAAATGCTGTACTGACCATAATGGTCCAGTCCAACCATGGGATCCTATCCTGCCACAGCTGTCTCCTCAGAACACCCACACTTGCTCCAGCCAACCCTCCCTTTAAGTAGCAGCTGTGATGCCAGTAGGATGTAGAATAATCTATTAGCGGCTTCAGCTGCCTATCTTAGCTATAGCCTCTCCCAGCTTCTTAGGAAAAAGAAAACGTAAACCAAAAACCAAATGAAAAAAAATCAGCCAACCAACCAAAAAACCCCACAAACCAAAACAAAGAAAAACAACCCACAACAATAAATATAACAAACAAACAAAACAACAAAAAAACACAAACCAAAAAAATCCACCATATCTAAGCCAGTACCCCATGTTACCGAGTGCTGTAAAAGGCTAGAATTGAATTCACAAGTATGAGATTTGCAAAGCTAATCTCAGTGACACAGACACAGGAGTGTGGCACACTGTCAGCTCACTCTTTAAAGAGGAACTTATCAAGTTCCCTTGTGGCTGCTCCCTCCCTGGAGGTGTTCAAGGCCAGGTTGGAGGAGGCCTTGAGTGAGCTGTACTAGTGGGAGGTGTCCCTGCCTATGGCAGGGGGTTGGAACTAGATGATCCTTGAGGTCCCTTCCAACCTTACCATTCTATGATTCTACCAACAGGGTCATTATCAAATTAGCAAAAATAAGTTGATGCCTAAACTTTCATAATTTCCATCCTTAGATGAGCTGTCATGGATTGGCTTGTTGGTTTGTTTGTTTTCCTGTCAAGCATCCTGAAATATAGCAAACAAGCCCAACAGGAAGGGGAAAAAAAACCCAAAAGGTAATCATCACTCTTATTCCCAGTCTTTGACAGGCAGATTTTCACAGTTCTGGCTTATTAACTCTGCACAAATGGCTTCAGAGTGTTTCTCCAGGTGACATAGGTGCCAGACGAAAAATCCTGCAGGACTTTGCTATGACAGCACAGGAATGGGCCAGTATTTGGTTCATAAAGCTGTGGATATGGACTGCATACCAAGTACTAATATTTTTCAGAGCCAATGAGAAAGCTGCCTTTAACTGGACTAAATTAGCTCTTTCATAGGAGAGCAACAAACCAGAGCAAATTGCTCAACAGTATCCCTCTTAAAATGTAGAAAGTACTTTGTCAAGCAGAGTCATTTATATCATACAGACTTCCTGCATCTGCGTTTACTCTTATCATGGTCCAGTTCAGAAGTATTCACAGAAAGCATCACCTACAAGGAAATAAAGATAAATGATGTAGTTCAGAAAACAGAACAACATCATTCCACCAGAAACTTGCATTTTTCAGAGCTCCAGGTTTTCACTCAGCTCAGATTTTTTGCTATCTCTGAAATAACAAACCTCTAGAGAGCTACTGAGTCTGCTGTTTGTAGGTAAAATTCTCCTCTATTTTAGCTAAGAGAATGTGACAATCAGGAGAAATCATTATTAAAAATCCGAGGATCTATCTGTTTTTTTTCCCCAGATATTCTATTTCTAAATCTGCTTTCATTTTGCATGAGGACCCTGTCACATTTCAAGGAAGAGGAGAGGAAATGCTCTTTTCCTGTTTTCCTATTTAGGTCAGCTTTTGTGCTCATGTAAATTAACATAATTACATTGACTTAAACAGAACTTCATTTATTACTCTGTTTGAAAACACAAATCTTTGTGAAAACCAAGAACTTCCTGTAGTTAGCCCTTTTCTCTATGAAATCTGGATGCTTTGATTGTGTTTATAGTCCAATTTGTCCATATGATAACAACATCTTGCTTTTAAATTATTTCATCTGTCCATCATACTCTTATATCCCTTGATCTTCCATGATGCTGAGGGATTCAGTATATGGTGTAGTAAATGAGTCAAAACCCTTGAGCACTATCACCTCCTTGGTTGTCTAATTAACATTGTTTCCAGTGAAGCCTGGCAGTGCAATGGAGGTGGCAGGAGGAGGCATTCGCAGAGGTCTCATTAGTCCCCATTCAGCCCTGGCTTTAATGCTGGCCATCAGTCAGACCTGTGTACAACTGTGTGGTACTCAGGTCTTCTTTATGGTGCTCCTGTCAGGCATAATTAAGCAGCCCTACTATTGATTGCATTTTGTATATTGGCTTTTATACCAGAAAAAAAATGCAGTGAAGAAACCTCTCTCCTGGATGTTGTCTCATGGTCCAACACAAAGACCACTCCCATTCCATTACAAAGGTAAAAATAATCCACATGTTCAGCTTCCAGGGCATCGGGCTGCTCTCCCTCCACCATCTTCTGACCATGGGCCGGCGTACACCCTACTCACAGAAAGCCTTATGTATCATAATCTCTACAGGTAGACATAGAAACAGAACTGATGTCAAAACTTACCACTTTCAATCTTCTGAAGAAAGAGAGGCATTTACACAAAGAATCTACTTCACCCCAATTCAAGCCTCATCCATGAAGCAATTTTTGATTTCTCCTCCAGGCTTAAAGCTAGGCACTTGTATTCACTTAGCGTGTCCTGTAATTTGGTGTGCTTCAAGAAGTACTTGTCCTGGTGTTGCTGGGCCAGAATGTTAGTCCAGCCATGGGCTGCAGGCTATTAGCAGTCCTGAGTCAGCCAGCACAGCTGACTCCAGTTAGTTACAGGTGTACCCCAGATCATCAGGATAAAGAGGGAAGTTTGTTGAAAAGATGGGAGCCTCCTGTTAGGGCTTCTCCTGATTCTGCTCCTCTTCTCTCTCCTGAGGGCTACCATCCTGTTTGGTGTGACTGCTGTGCTTTTGCTGGGCTGAGTATAGCTTTATACTGATATTGGTACCAGTTTGGCTATTTCATTAAATCTATTTTCATTTCAATCTATGGATCTTCTCTCCTTTTCCTGACACCCCTTCTCTGCTGGGTAGGGGTTACTGGGAGATAAAGCAAGTGCTGGAGCTTAGCAGGTTTAGATACAGGCTAAACAAACAGTAATTCCATACAGATGAAGTTTTCAACTTGCAGGTGTCTTAGTCTGATATCTTATTTTTCCATGTTATTGTACTATGGACACATTCACATCTATTTTCCACAGGCATGAAGTTCAAGCCATAATTCTAATAATACTCACACATTTCTTAATTTTTTAAAAAGCTTCTATAATTACTCCACAGCATCTTGTTCTACTGGAAACTTTGCTTGTTTTGGGGGGGAACAGAACAAAATTTCAAAAGAGAAATGATTTAATCAAGCCGTGGTGCAAGATGAGGCAAAAGGAATGAGAGAACAAGGAGCAGACCTTTCACTTGATGCTAGGTATAATGGCCTAACTGGAGGAGAAGGGAAAGTAGTGACAGCACAGCCAAAGGACATCACAAAGAAGCATAGGAAGGAGATCCACACATCTGAGCCTTGTAGTAAACAGCGTTTCTTAAGATATTTCTGTGATTTTTCTTTTTTTTTCTTTCTGGTCTGCTTTATGAAAAGGAAAAATAATTTCACGTAGTATTTCTGCCTTTAGCTAATCACAGGCAAGCCACAACTGCAATCCTAACGGATAAATATAATTTTATAAGTGATTGCTCATCAATGTGATGTTACACTGATTAGTGGAAAACTGCACATATTAAAAACATCAACCAAGTCAAAGCTTTTTCAAAACTGAAATGGAGCTGATGATCAGCCTTCACCCTGCTCATAGCACCTGATGCCATGTACACCTGTAGCACATATATCCTCACTTATTCATACTAAAACAGGTAAGAGCTTCAGGGATGAAGGTTAGGGGGTTGCACCTTTCCACCCTGGCTCCACATACTTGTTTTTCCCAAGGTTTCTGTTTTTCTAAACTTCCTATTCAGAGGGATGCAATGTAACAGTATTGTCTTCTGTGGGAGGACATGAATTGCCTGTTCCGACTGCACAGTGGGTTAGATTAATTGTTCTGGCATCTCAGCCCACATTACCAACACTGCTGTTCACATACATCAAACGAAGAGGGAAAAGCCACTGCATGCAGTCCTTAGTGCTTCAATCAACCAACACAGCCAAAGAAATATGAAGGGGCAGGTATCACACACTAAGTGATACTCCTGGGTCCTTTCCAGTGTTTAATCATGGGAGACTGGTCCCATGAATGACACTTTGTTTGCACTGTGCCATCAGCTATTAAAAAGCTGGTCCAAGACAGATGTAAAAAGAAGCATGAAGGCAAAGAGACCCAAAGCCAGAATATGCACCCTACCATCACTGCATGTGAAGAACCTACCAAAACCAACATACAAACAGCAATGAGATTCCTACTTACTGCATTTTGTCACTAAGCAGTTCTCAAAAAGTATCTTTTCCTCTTAAGCTCCTAAATTAAAATTTCATGTATATTGGGGAACTAGTCCACCTTTTTAAAAAGATTTAAACAGATCATTATTGATACAAACAGGATCTGCATGTAGTAAGCAGCCTTTCTGATTACTCATTCAATACTGTAACACAAGAACGTTAGCAAGCTACTGAAGAGTCCATTAGAGGGAAAGATACGAACCTGTAAGGTATTAACTTTTAGTTTTAGAAGGATAAACTTTTGCTCAGATCTAATAGTATCTACAGAAAAAAAGACAAGCAAATATTAAATCATTTCTAAAGGCTAGAATTCAAAAAACTCAGGTTCCCTAAAGCTATGTGGCACAGTCAACTTGCTAGAGGGCAGGGATCCATCCAGAGGGAGCTGGACAGGCTGCAGAGCTGTGCCCAGGCCAACCTCATGACATTCAACAAGGCCAAGTGTAAGGTCCTGCACCTGGGTAGGCACAATCCCAAGCACAACTCCAGGCTGGGTGGGGAATGGCTGAGAGCAGTCCTGAGGAAAAGGACCTGGGGGTGTGGGGTGATGAAAAGCTCAAGATGAGGCTGCAGTGTGAGTGCAGCCCAGACAGCAACTGTGTGCTGGGCTGCAGCAAGAGCAGTGTGGGCAGCAGGGCAACGGAGGGGATTCTGCCCCTCTACTCTGCTCTTGTCAGACCCCATCTGGAGTCCTGTGTGCAGTTCTGGAGCCCTCAGCACAGGAAGGACATGGAAGTGTTGGAGCGGGTCCAGAGGAGGGCCACAAAGATGCTCAGAGGGCTGCAGCAGCTCTGCTGTGAGGACAGGCTGAGAGAGTTTGCGCTCTGCAGCCTGGAGAAGAGAAGGCTTCCAGGAAACCTTAGAGTTGCCTTCCAGTATCTGAAGGGGGCCTACAGGAAGGCTGGGGAGGGACTATTGACAAGGTCTTGTAATGACAGGACAAGGGGAATGGGTTTGAACTGGCAGAGGGGAGATTTAGAGTGGATGTTAGGAGGAAGTTGTTTACAGTGAGGGTGGTGAGACACTGGCACAGGTTGCCCAGGGAGGTTGTGGATGCTCCCTCCCTGGAGGGGTTGAAGGTCAGGTTGGAGGAGGCCTTGAGTGACCTGTGCTAGTGGGAGGTGTCCCTGCTTATGGCAGGGGGTTGGAACTACATGATCCTTGAGGTCCCTTCCCAACTTAACCATTCTATGATTCTGTCTATACACTATAATTAAACTGCCAGAGTTTTTCTATTAAATAATTAAATATAGCATCAAACCCAGCATTAATAAATTGGGTGTATCATGTTTCTTCTTGGACAATTTGACAGAGGCGGCTTTGAAACATGTATTCCATTTCTCATCCAGCCATCAGATGAGTTAATACTATTAGTGTAGATAGTAAACTACACACATATATATGATATTACAACTTCATGGTTACTGTCAGTCATGAAGATCATCCTTCAACACTCCTGACTTGCTCCACATATTAACATTGAAGGCCCAATACTAATCTGATGGAAGTCAGATTTATTAGCAGATCCAGTGTTTTTCAGCTCAACATACCACCATATCAGGTTAAATTAAAACATACTACTTATGAGAGTCAGAAAGTATCTGCCATTGCAAATGGTCAATCAGAACTTATGGAAACATGATCACAAAGTCAATGCTTCAAGAGCAGGTTTTAATTTTTGAAGTAGTTGTTACCATTTCCCTATAACGTATCAAAATAGCCTTCCTGCTTTCAATGAACTGGGAGATCTAAGAGAAACCAATGACACAGTGAACAATGACGCAGAGAAGTCAAATAACGCAACAATCAAACAAGACTGATTTTTAAAGTTTACAAACTATACTTTGTCTATATAAGAAAAGAAGATGGTTATTTAATTTACAAGTACTAAACAAATACTGCTGGGTATATTTCTGCTGCACGTTGGTTTTCTGGAGCGCACCATGTCAGCCACCAGATGAAGGAACGGAACCATGGATCTGCTTCTGAGAACACCTCCTGCCCTGGGGCTCCTGCTCCATGCACGCATTCAGCCCATGTGATGGAGTTCCTAAGCAGACCTGAGTGGTAGCTCTTGCTGAGTGGGTTGCATTTAAACAGCATGTCCTGGTGGTGTCTTGTCTCATTTGTCAGCTACATAGGTACACACATGCCTTCCCAGGGCTGCCTTAGTTTTCCTTTCAAACATGATTTTGCTTCTACTGTGCAACATTCTTTACAACACAAATACACCTGCACATCACTGACCCATCAGTGTTGATAGCTGGCATAAACCTGCTGTTATTCCAATCCTGTGTATGACTTAAGGCTACATGGTGTTTTCCCTCAGCTTTTATGCAACACCAAATACTTCAAAATTTCTACATTTCGTAACTGCAAAAGCAGCACACTCAATAATCATAGAATCATAGAATCATAGAATGGTAAGGTTGGAAGGGACCTCAAGGATCATCTAGTTCCAACCCCCTGCTATAGGCAGGGACACCTCCCACTAGTACAGGTTACTCAAGGCCTCATCCAATCTGGCCTTGAACACATCCAGGGAGGGAGCATCCACAACCTCCCTGGGCAACCTGTTCCAGTGCCTCACCACCCTTACTGTAAAGAACTTCCTCCTAACATCTAGTCTAAATCTCCCCTCTGCCAGTTTAAGCCCATTGCCCCTTGTCCTGTCATTGCAGGACCTTGTAAATAATCCTTCCCCAGCCTTCCTGTAGGCCCCCTTCAGATACTGGAAGGCTACTATCAGGTCCCCTCGAAGCCTTCTCTTCTCCAGGCTGAAGAGCCCCAACTC
>VWZE01011369.1:16139-28680 GCA_013396675.1 Eubucco bourcierii
AAAAAAAGACCAAAAAAGCAAACCCACAAAGAAGCCCACACAAGGGAGACATCATTTCCTTCCCTTGCAAATATTTGAAAGTGATTCTTCTTTGTTCAATGGTTCTATGGCATATAGATGAACTCAGTTAGAATAAAAAGAAAACAGGTATGAAGCTGAAAATGTGTGCTGGCTCTTTTGATTGTTCATCTAAAATGAGAAGGGTCCAGAGAAGACACTTTGGGGAAAAAAAAACCAGAACATGACATTATTGATGAAAATAAAAGTATTTTTTTTAAAGAGAGTTTGTTTGCAAAAGCTTAGATTTTTATATTCAATAAAGCTTTTTCCAAACACAAACTGGGAAACTGTAAAGCTTGCACAGCATTTGCAGGATGTTTTCTTCAGATCAGTGACTGTGGTACCCTTTAAATGAAATGGCTTCTGCATCTTCACCAAATCTCTTTAGCTGACAGAAATGAGATTTGTGTGATAGTCAGGCCTCCTCACCTTTTGCCTTTGGTAGGAGGCAAAAAGGGGTCCATAGGCTACAGCAGACAGAATGTTGTGCTTTTTGCCCAAGTGAGACATTTTCAACATTGTTTTATTCTGTTTTCTATTAAGTGAACTGAATGCTGGTTTTACATACTAAACCACACAAATTTGTCTTAGCTTTGATTTCTTTCAGATTAGAGGTCTTAATAAAAATTGTCTAAAATTAATAATTCTTTTCATTTTTTTGTTCTTGCAAAAAAATCACTGGCAAATTCTCACATTTCCTCTTTGAAAGAAACTTGCTATTTATTTTTCTGGATATAGAAAAGTAATGAAGTTTAAAGTTAATGAGGTATAGAATGGAGGTTAAACTCACCCTATCCACTGTACATCTTTAATGTTGGTAATCCATAGATTGACAGAATGATTTAGGTTGGAAGGGACCTCAAAGCTCATCCAGCTCCAAGTCCCCTGCCATAGGCAGAGACACCTCCCATTGGAACAGGTTACTCAAGGCCTTGTCCAACCTGGCCTTGAATACCTCCAGCGAGGTTGTGGAGCACAGAATCACCCAATCAAAGATCACATTGAGTGATTCTGTGCTCCACAACCTCCCTGGGCAACCTGTGTCAATGTCTCACCACCCTCACTGTAAAGAGCTTCTTCCTAACACTCAGTCTAAACTTGCCCTTAAGCTTGAAGCCACTGCCTCTCATCCTATCACTACAATAGTAAGAAGTTCCTTCCCAGCTTTCTTGTAGGCCGCCTTCCAGTACTACCAGGCTGCTCTAAGGTCCCCTCAGAGCCTTCTGTTCTCCAGGCTAAAGAGCCCCAGCTCTCGTGGCCTGTCTGCATAGGGGAGGTTTTCCAGCCTTCTGATCATCTTTGTGGTCTCAGCTTTTTAAATAAAATGCATTGTCATCTGAGGACAAAAAAGCTATTTCAGGATAACAAACATATCTAACAGAGGTGGGAGGAAAGTGAGGTATATGCATCACTGCCAGGCCTGCTGGCATCTGCTCTGGTTTAACATCTGCTTGAGAAACCTGCCACAAGAGCAGCTCTCTCTCTCTCTCATCTACCTGTGTGACAGGGAAAGGGAAAGGAAGAGAAATCTCCCAAGATGCATGGCCACTTCATCATTCCTTATGAGCTTAACCTTTCAGAGAGCAATAGGAACTATGAAGTCTGGAATGGAGGAAGCAGAGTACAAAGAATCTCACTTCTGTCAGCCAGCAATGTTTTGAAGGTAACAGAGCTACACTACTCAGCTGACTTAGAATCATAACCATAATGTTAGGTCCAAAGATAAATTTGTAATAATGAGATAAAAAAAGGTCATTCATTGTATTCTCTTGAGTATTGCTTTATCAGCATTAAATCTAAGAGTAAATTTACTTCAGCTTCCTTTTCCTTTAGTCCTTAATTAAACACGTGGAATTTCACTGCATTACTGTAAATTAATTAATTCCTAGACCTTCAGCAGAAATCATTGAATCATAGAATCATAGAATGGTAAGGTTGGAAGGGACCTCAAGGATCATCTAGTTCCAACCCCCTGCCATAGGCAGGGACACCTCCCACTAGGACAGGTTACTCAAGGCCTCATCCAATCTGGCCTTGAACACATCCAGGAAGGGAGCATCCACAACCTCCCTGGGCAACCTGTTCCAGTGCCTCACCACCCTTACTGTAAAGAACTTCCTCCTAACATCTAGTCTAAATCTCCCCTCTGCCAGTTTAAGCCCATTGCCCCTTGTCCTGTCATTGCAGGACCTTGTAAATAATCCTTCCCCAGCCTTCCTGTAGGCCCCCTTCAGATACTGGAAGGCTACTATCAGGTCCCCTCGAAGCCTTCTCTTCTCCAGGCTGAAGAGCCCCAACTCCCTCAGCCTGTCCTCATAGGAGAGCTGCTCCAGCCCTCTGATCATCTTTGTGGCCCTCCTCTGGACCCGCTCCAACACTTCCATGTCCTTCCTGTGCTGAGGGTTCCAGAACTGCACACAGTACTCCAGGTGGGGTCTGACGAGAGCAGAGTAAAGGGGCAGAATCACCTCCCTTGCTCTGCTGGCCACGCTTCTCTTGATGCAGCCTAGGACTCGGTTGGCTGTCTGGGCTGCATGTGCACACTGCAGGCTCATGTTGAGCTTTTCATCAACCCAGACTCCAAGGTCCTTTTCCTCAGGGCTGCTCTCCAGCCATTCACCACCCAGCCTGTATTTGTGCTTGGGATTGTGCCTACCCAGGTGCAGGACCTTACACTTGGCCTTATTGAATTTCATCAGGTTGGCCTGGGCCCAACTCTCCAGCCTGTCCAGGTCCCTCTGGATGGCATCCCTGCCCTCTAGCAAGTCGACTGTGCCACACAGCTTGGTGTCATCTGCAAACTTGCTGAGGGTGCACTCCATTCCTCTGTCCATGTCACTGACAAAGATGTTAATGTTGATGTTAATGTTGATGAAATGTTCTTGTTGAGCTTACTTCAGGTTTCCTTAAACCCACATTCGTGTTTTTAATGGCCTTTTTTGTGCAAAAGCCTATCATAATGCAACTAATTTGACAAATTGAAATACAAAACTAAACTTGAAAACATAAAGACTTAAAAGCACTGAACTGTTCAAACCAGAATCAAACACAAAACAAACAAAAAAAAAATCAGGGTAGTTTCTTTATTCTAAATTCTAAATTAATTCTAAATTAATCTGAACTGTGAAAAAATAAAATTAACCTCAACTTTTTTTTTTTTTAAATAAATGTCAGCACTCTTACTGTGTTTAATAAAATTTGGATTCATCCTACCTTTTTTATTCGTCCTACGTAAAAGAAAAGAAGGAAAATATTACCTCATCAGTCAGGAGGCTTGACTTATATTGAACATTCAGAGCTGAATCTGGTGAGATGCTAGAAGTTTCAACTTCTTTTAGCAGCCTCTTTCTCTCTTTATTGAATTAGGCATTTCTCCCTCTAATGATCATCATTAGTTCATAATTCTCACGTAAATTTCAGTGTATCCACTAATGTTGTGGTAGGCCTAAGCAGGCCAAAATAGGCTTATACATGTCCTAGTTTGCCCAGACTGCTCTCCCTCCTCCTGTTTTGGGGAGTGCAACCGGAGGAAATAGGACAAAGAACCTGGAGCCACTGAGTCTGGGGTCTGTGGCCTGCCCAGACCATATGGTAAACGAGGTACACAGGGTTGCCTTGTGCAAGGCTGTGTGCTGCCCTAAAAAGGGTAAAGCAAGCCTATGGCTTCACCCAATATGGTCAGTGTCCGAAGGCACATTAGTCTCGGGCTGTATGGATAAAAGGAGATGAGCAGGGAGCACAGCCTGCACTTTGCCATTACAAGGAGTGTCTGCTATTATACCTGTGCTCCACTATTGTATCTGCCATTGTATCCATGGTCCTACTACTTTATTGCATCCTGAGCTGTGTGGGACCCCAGCGACCAGGATCAGGTTCTAAATGCCTCCATGTGATCCGCCTGCACAGCCAGCATGACACCGTGCCCAGACTGCAATAGCATTGCATCCTGCCTGCACCCGAAAGCCTTCTGCCCAGAGGGAAGCCCTGGAGATAACACAAATCATCCAGAGAGCCAGGACCAGGTCAGAGATGTCTGCCTCCTTTCTCCAGCACCCTGAAGCCTGGGGAAACTCCAAAGCCTCTAATGACTACCAACAGCAACCCCACCATGAGCTCTGGGTACTGTCAGATAATATTGTTGTGAGTATATACCAAAAGCCTCTTGGAATCATTAATTGCCTTTTGCCGTAAGCAGAAAGGAGCTCCTTGAGTCCATCTAGTGAGCAAGCGGCGCACTGACCGCAAGCGGTGCGCTAACCGCAAAGCCTTCTCTGACAGTTCAATCAAGTTCCATTAATGTATACATTTACTGGTTATTGCTAGAGCCTGTTATAACCTGTATATAAAGTTTCTGTGAGTGATGCAAAGAATCTATTATTAGTAGTAGTATTAGTATTAGTATATTGGTGATCAGGGTGATGCGAGTTCTGAATGTTTAATATTAATAAACTATATTAATATTTTTTAAATATTGTCTTACAGTAATTAATTACCCCTTCCACTACAACTAAGCAATATAAACCTGACACTGCTTCATACAAAAAGACGGTCTGAGTTTCATCCCTAGTGATAGCTTAAGCTTGTAAAGTATTTTTAGACAGCTCAGCTGAAGTTTATCAGGTCTTACACATTAACTCTACTTTTCTGTAAACATTTATAATATTTGTAATCCTCCATACTTAACCATTTTGAATCCAAACTCTAGGAATTTCCTTTTACTGATGCAAATACAACATCTATTTGATCTGATGATTATTAATTTCAGACACAAGTACTTCCCTATACACTTTAATGCATACACACACTTTTAATGTATTGCCAATATGTGCTAGAGCACAGCTGAGGAGTTCTCTGTTTATTATGTTGTGAAGGTTTGAGAGTTCCCCACCCCCACCCCCCCCACTTTTGTAAAATGACCCAGACTAGAACTCAGTCAGCTGGAAGTTAAGAGATGAAGCTCAATTTACAGCTCAGCAGTACAAGCAGATATATACACTATATACAGAATATTTACAGAAATATACAAGTGAAAGGTAATACAGCAATACAACTCCCCTCCCAGAAATCAGAGACCCCAGGAGGGGCTCCCAACCACCCTTCCACCTTCTCCCCACCCCTATACCTTACCCCAAGGTTTGCCTTACACGCAAGGTAAATTAGGAGGATCAGCCAGGGGGGTTAGAAGAAAAGTGGTTAGTGAGGATTAATCGGCACAGGAGTCAGAGCCAGAAGCTGCTAGATCGCCCCAGCAGCTCCTGCTCCAGCAAGAGACAGACAGAGACTGAGTTATCTATATGTTTTGGTTAGTGTTCCCAAACAATTCTCCAGCAAGCATATGATGAAGTAGACATCATGATGTTTTCCTTTCACAGTTTATAGTGTAATTTTCTCTATTAAAATATTCTAATTAGCCTCAAAACAGCACATATGTGAATACAACACAGTTTACTTGCAGCATGATTTTTCGCAGTCCCAATGCTCATCTGTAAATTGTGCACTGCTTCTGAGCCAAGGCGGATTCATCTCAGTTTCAGCATTTGTTGTACATCAATCTTTATCTAAGCTTAATTGAAATTCCAACTTGAGAAGACTGGCTATCTCTGAAGCAGTACTGAATATGCCTAAAAAAGGCTTTGAAATTAAGACAGACACCTAAGTATTTAAAGTAAGACTTGATAAACTAGCTGCCTTCAGAGTCTTTCCACTTTAAATTTGACACAGCCCTTCCTTGAGCACAGGAGGAGAGTGGCCATGCATTACAGCCTGCACAGGGCTAAGCTGTTGCAAGGAAGACAGGGAAAATAAATCCCTTTCCCTGCAGGGACTTCTGTGACTGGGCTGCAGTAGGAGCCCAGGGTAGCACACACTGCTCTGGACACTCCCATTCCTCTGGACCACCTTATTGGAGCTGCAAAGGACTTGCCACTGCCGCGCACAGACCGATTCCTCCATGGTCACGGGTTGCTAACATAAAGCTACCACAATGTGTGTGCATTCTCACACCCCAAGTCAAAATCACAGTGATCACTCTGGAAATGGTGCTACAGAGCCTTCTTTTTCTTAACTATTTGAGCTTACAGTTTCTCTTTGACCTATTACTCTTCTCCATCTCAGACAATTTTATAGTGTGGCACCTGCAATATACTCCTGTGAATTATCTTTAGCAAACAAATTGCTGATTCCACCTGAGTGCTGAACTAGAATCAGGTGAATCCCTCATACTAAAACAATTTTCTACAGCTACATTTTACCAAGAAACAACATTCCTGGAAGACTAAGATCTTCAGCATCGCTTCAGTAGTGCTGCCCATCCAATTAGATAAAATAATACAAACATGGCAAGGAAATTCTTCAAATACTTGCATTATTTATGTGTTTCTATTTCATCCTAGTTATATAAATATGTAGGGCAAATTTCTTGATTCTGATAAACATGGCAAACCCCTGTAGTTCCAAATGCTTATATTCCATGAAATAAATTCCCTTTGGTGGCCAATAAAGAAAAGAATTTCAAAATTATTTACAAATTTACAGGATCTTTCTTCCAAGAAGCTCCAAGGGGGTGCAAAGATATGTTCCATCTTATAGCTAAGGAAATCAAAGGCTAGAAAGATTAAAGCCTAAATCTTGAAAGATGCCTGTGGAATTAATTTGAGCCTTGAAAACCTTTCAGGATTTGCATCTAAGTGACTTGGCCAAGGATGCACCCTGCACAAAATCAGAAAATAGAATACCAACATCATTAACTCCTTTTCTATTATTTCACAGTCACCAAAGAGGAATTCATTAAGCTTGCATGTAGCTAAATGACTTCATGAAGAAGTTCATAGAACAGATCTATTGAACCCCACCAAATACAGTCCCATAGCACTCACAGGAGACAACATAACCCCATTGCCTGTGCTAACAAGTATAGACAGTCACTGTAAATAAACATGTAGTCTAAGGTGTAACGTAGCATTGCATTTGGAGAAATCTCTAAACACACAGGAATTGCCATCACAGGTCATAATCACATGTGCGTGCATGCAGGTGTGAACACTGACATGCTCTCAGCTCCAGAGGGTTACTTGCACAGTGGCCAGAAGTCAGCTCGTGAAGACTTTGACCGTGTTGGTTTAGACAACTAACTTGCCTATCTAGACAGCACAAAAAGGGCTGCTTCTTTGAAAAGCTAACTGGAGCCCTGAAAGGAGTAGTTTGAGGTTAGATGATGTATATCTGTCCCTCAAGAGTTCACATCTTGAATCAGACCCAGCTGTTAAATACTTCATTTAGAATTCCCTGTCTGTCAGCATGGAACACATGAGAAAAAAGAAAAGAAGAAATAAAAGAAGGAATCAGGGTTGAGCAAGCTAATCTTTTTTTAACATCTTACAGTTCAGAAATCTCCCATACTTCACAATATGCTGACATGGTTTGTTCATGACATGGACCAAGATCTGACCCTGCTTCTGTTGAAGGTATTGTTACTTTTAATGGTATAAGATTGGACTGTCAAGGCTTTTATATTCTTTATTTAACATTCTGGTATTAAATATTCTATTTGTCAAATGCTTACAGAAATAATTAAATATATATTTGACATTTATAGCCCTTATATACTTTTTGTATGTATTTTACATATATAGTAACATGTTGCAATACAGAATTTTACTCTTTAGGATGAATTGAGGAAAAAAAAAAAGAAAAGAAAAGAAAAAAAAGAAGTCTGTATCTGTTTCCAGGATTGTTTTGGGTTTTTTTCCTAATTTCTGAAATGCTAATTTCTCCACCTAGTGCTTTGAAGAAAATGTTGACTCAAACCAGTACAGCATACTTTGAGAAAAAAAAAATCACTGCTATGAAGAAAATTGGAAGAAAAAAAATAAAGCCCCCTGGATGAGATTATTCACCAGAAACACCAAATACATCACAGGTTTTGAGCAAGGAAGAGCCCTGGAGCAGGTAAGATTTGCATACTAATTAGAAATGAAAAGTTTATTCAGGCTCACCAGCCAACCTAGCATCCATCACAAGACAGTATCTCCTTTAGAAGCTTCACCTTCTTTTACTGTGGCTGCTGCTGTTACAAAAGCTGAAATACTTTACAGCTTTCCTTATACATTTTTGCCTTGAGAGGCTTTAGAGTTCAATAAATATTGCTTATTTTCCCCAACACCCCTCGAGTTTGAAGCAATTCTGTTTAGAATTGAAAAACTAATTTCACCATTTTCCAGTTGTTTAAAAAGTGTGCCTAAGAAGCAACACAAAATACAGACTATCCAAAATTAGTAACAAAAAAAAATTAGACCAGACTAGAAGGGATCCTGGAGCTGAAAACCGATGTTAATAAGTGAGCTTCACTTAATATTTAATGATTTTTATTACTCCAATCCTAAAGGCTATTCACCTTCTATATATATCCCACTCTCTCTCTGCATTATTGATGCCATTCTCCCTGACA
The DNA here is from genome assembly GCA_013396675.1 of Eubucco bourcierii. Lineage (NCBI taxonomy): Eukaryota > Metazoa > Chordata > Aves > Piciformes > Ramphastidae > Eubucco > Eubucco bourcierii. Next base: position 24,646 of record VWZE01011369.1, read on the forward strand.
TCAGCAAATTTCATCACCAGAATCCAAATATTTACCAATATCAACAGTGAAATTGTTAACAATTTTCATGAGCATTTCCATGAAAGTTTCAGTTTTAAACCTCCTACAGCTCAATACATCCCAACTTGACACTGCTGTCACCTGCTCATTTGTAAACTCCTTACCTTTTTTATGACTTTTTGCTAAGCCTCTTCCCCCCCCCCCTCTTTTTTCCCCCCCCTCTTTCTAGCCACTTTCAGTGCAGCACTATACTCTACATACAATAATAAGCTTCCACACCAATTTTAATATCCAAAAATACTCATCTGCATTCCTGGATATCTATCTTGATTTGATCGCAATGAAAATATTTAGAGCTAAATATGGTTCTAAAGGTTTCAAAGTGAACACAACAGCTGAGGTACCCAATACCTTGTGAACTCAATTGAAAACTTATGCTTGGTCTCACATGAGGAAATTACATCAGAAGACTCAAAAGAATTAGAGTAATTATTGTGTCAGTTACTTTAATTTTAACTTTTATTAAAACAGAATGTGATATACAGGAATATTCTACTAGAGTCCCTTCCCAGACCACAGCTTAAGTCACTTACAAAAAAATACTGGCAAATTTTCCTTAGTCATAAGACACTTTTACTGAGAAAATTAGTTTTCATCACTTACATATGTACAAAATTCACCTGAATTAGTTGTCCAATCAGTCCTCCAATTTAAAAAAAATACACAATGTCCATGGCTATCATTCTGCTTCTTTTGCTAGATAGACTTTCTATTTCTACCTGAATTTTTATGCCAATGACATTTGAAGGCTATGGTCTTCATTCATAATTCCCATCTGTTCACTCACAGACACATGACAGCTCTAATTTGAACATATTTGGCAAATCTGACTGCTGCAAGCTTTCTTGGAGATGACGATCAGTCTTTTGCACCCAGCCTTAGCAGACATGGCATTCTCACTCACAGTGAGGAGGAAAAACATGTTCCCTGGTCTAAAAAAGCAGGGATTACAGCAGGAATTCTGTAATGTCATATTCTGTGAAAACAGTTGTTGACAATGCTGTAACATCATACCCTGTGAAAGAAGCTGTTGGCTTTACTACGCTTGGATTCTGACCCAGAAATAACAATAGCAATAATGAGTTTGGTGGTGGCATCCAGTCTGTCATCTTACCTTGCCTTCACATGGCTCACTTGATGGCTCAAACGCCCCCACTCTGCAGTCTGCCCTGTCCTCTCTTTAAGAGTAGCTGTTACAAGCAAAGCATTCACTTAAGATGTCTGGGGGTTTTGGAAGGTCTATTTTGGGGAGAATTACCCTCATCAAAGAAATCCTAGCAGCCTATGAAGGAGTGAAAGCAGCTTCTGAAATGATTGGAACTGAGTCACAATTGCTGTTAGCTCCTAGATTGCCAGTTCTAAACTGAATGTTCAAGGGCAAAGGTTCATCACCACATCATGCCACAGATGCAGCAGGTTTTGCCATCAAGAGAGACAAGGTCAAAGGACCTGCCAGAGAAATCCAATTTCTGTGAGTGCGGTGGCAGGATGGTCGCTGTCACATTCCACAGGATGTGACAAACAAAGTCTCCACCATGGCAGTTCCCACAAATAAGAAGGACACTCTTTCCTTCTTGGGTGCAGTGGGATTTTGGAGACTACACATTCTTGGTTCGGAGAGACAAATCACGTGGAGACGTGGAACCCCAGAGAGAATCAAATCAGACAATGGCACTCATTTCATGTTCATCAAATACAGGTCAACTCACTAGTCAAATCTCTACTTAAAGTGATATTCTTTCAAGTAAGATGTGAGACTCAAGTCTTACCGAACTACTGAAATGCAAAGCTCTACGATTTCATCAGTTACTAAAAGACCATTACAAGAATGGTGCGTTTCAGAAAGCACAATGGAAGTTTTTGCAGGAGCAAAGAGTGATGTTTAGCGCAGTACAGTTACAGCAGAAAAATGTTCCCTCTTTACAAAGATCGTGTCTTAAGACATGGGAGTCTTTTGCAGAACTTGTTTACCTTGGTTTTGCATAGGCAAAACTGATTTGGCCAATAGAGCTGTCACTTACATAGGCTGATCTCAGTATGTCTGTCTAGGAGGGAAGCAGCTTCAGGCAGGAAGATCACTGCAATGCAGTCAAGACAAAAATCATGGTGTCTTGGGTGTTAATGGAAACCTTGCCTGTAACTACCCCAGAACAAGGATTTCGCTCTCTCAGGTTTAACACTTGTCTCTACAAGGTTGATTTTACAACTGTGAATAAATGTTCACCTACACCCAACGTACAGGCTTTGGAGCACTGCAGTTGCTTTGCAGTGTGCTAACGGCAGAAAGCAGGATACAGTGCAATGAGCACAGCACAGAGAGATCCCCCAAGGCTGCTGAGCTGCCCAACTGGGGCCATGCAATTTCCCTTTCTTGCAACTAGTACTGAGAATGGCCGGGGGAAATAGGACAGGACTCAGCCTTCCCAGCAGTGCCTGAATGTGGTAGTAACTGCTTGGCTTCTGGCAGCAAAAGGAATTTCTGAGCAGCCCTTTGGCACAGAGAGCCACTTTAGGGAGTGCAAAGATACACCCTTTTACACAAATAATGTCACACACAGCCGTTGTGAATGAACACCAGGTATGAAAGAGAATATTTTCTCATGACAGTATTATGCCTTTCTCAGTTTTCAAAGTGACCCCTGGATAGTCTCCATTTTTAACAATTTTTTTTTCCCAGTGGTTATACAATCTTCATGAGAGAACTATAAAAACAAACTGTTTCCCCTTTAACCTACCCAAGTGTATTATTAATGAACCAAGTTCTGTTATTTCAAATGGAACAGAAAACACCACAGTCCAAACTTTAAACATAATTAACAAAATGCCTGCTTGTGATAAATACATTCATTTCTTTCATAACACTGCAGTGGTGTTCAAAAGGCATAATTAGGTTACACATTGCCATGAATGGCAAACTTCAGGACAACAGGGTTTCAGCTCACACACTCATTTTGCCTTGCTGAGAAATACTCATCTTCTTGATGGCAAAATTTAATTAATGTTGTCTTAGGTTCCTCAGTGAAATATTGCTTTGCATTGTTGCTGTTATGAAGTGAAACAGCTAACATTGATAACATTCTGTATTTTCGATCTGCTAAGAATAGAGTGCAATTCTAAAAGGATAGAAGAGAAAAAACCCAAACATAACAGATAAATACATACCAGATAAAACATAAACATGGTCATACACTGTTGAATTTTAACAAGGGCTGCCTATAATCTTCCATATATATGAAAATTCATTGTTTTATTCATTACTTCAATCTAATTACAGAATCATGAAAGTGAATTAGAGGAGCCATCAACAAGTCAGCCAGTCTATGTCTTGACATGTGATGTCTGATTTGGGGATTAGTCCCAATATGTAAACAATCAGCTTTGCATATTGATGAATACACACGATTTCCTTCATCTTACTCATTAAAACTGTCTCAAAAGTGTGACAAACCCTACAACTTAAAACATGAAGTACGGAAACCCATGTTCTCTACTTGGGCACAAACAGCAGCTGGCCAGGACTCACAGCCCCTTTCTATGCAAGACGAATTACCTTAATTCATCTTTCTCACCCAGTGGTATAAACTGCTGTATGACCTAATTAATATATCCTGTATTATAATAGGTCTAGGTATTAAACACAGGCTATAACAAATGAGGTGTCAAAAATAGGAAGCAAAGTAAAGGAATTATTAGTTATTAACTAGTGAAGGGGGTGTAAGAATTAAAAAGATGACATTAGCCAGGTTACATACCTTAGAAAAGGATGTTCTGCTAGAAAGTAAAAGCATACAGAATAACAGAATACAAATCATAGAATCATAGAATGCTAAGGTTGGAAGGGACCTCAAGGACCATCCAGTTCCAACCCCCTGCCATTGGCAGGGACACCTCCCACTAGCACAGGTCACTCAAGGCCTCCTCCAATCTGGCCTTGAACACCTCCAGGGAGGGAGCATCCACGACCTCCCTGGGCAA
>VWZE01011369.1:28906-59763 GCA_013396675.1 Eubucco bourcierii
ACTGTAAAGAACTTCCTCCTAACATCCAGTCTAAATCTCCCCTCTGCCAGTTTAAGCCCATTGCCCCTTGTCCCGTCATTGCAGGACCTTGTAAATAATCCTTCCCCAGCCTTCCTGTAGGCCCCCTTCAACTCTAAGGTCTCCTGGAAGCCTTCTCTTCTGCAGGCTGCAGAGCCCCAACTCTCTCAGCCTGTCCTCATAGGAGAGCTGCTGCAGCCCTCTGAGCATCTTTGTGGCCTCCTCTGGACATGCTCCAACACTTCCTTGTCCTTCCTGTGCTGGGAGCTCCAGAACTGCACACAGGACTCCAGGTGGGATCTGAGGAGAGCAGAGCAAAGGGGCAGAATCCCCTCCCTTACCCTGCTGCCCACACTGCTCCTACTGCAGCCGAGGACTCGGTGGGCTGTCTGGGCTGCATGTGCACATTGCAACATGCAGTTGCAGTAACATGCACTGTAACATGCAAGATGCAGCTACATTTCTTTTATCACGGCTGAATATTATTACTGAGCTTACTGGGTACTTTTCATGAGGACAGTGCTGACTGACAGTAAATGAGGGCAATTACCTTGACGAAGTATTAAGTAACGAATTTTAAATGCTTGATGTCAAGAATTGAGGAAGAGCATGCACAAAAATATTAACACGATCTTTTATATAATCTAACACATTTTAATTTCCACTTATTTCCTGATTTTTTCCAGAGATAATGAGCACCATCAGCTGCAAAGTCAATAGCATCACAGCTATAATTTCTGAAAGTCTGACTTCACCTCTGCCAAAGGATGTACTGTAACGTTCGTGCCACAATCTGCAGCATTTGTACCACTAATAATCCCACTGCCGAACAGAATGCACGGATAAGGACGAGTCATGCTGAATCATATTTAAGAAACAACTTCTACCTGTCCCCTCTATTACCAGACTTTCAATAGCAGAAAGTTGTAGTGATGTCTATGAGTAGTAGTTCTGTACTTCCTTAAAATATGCTTCCTAAATAAAGGACAATACTAACTGGTTTATCCTACATCATTAAACCAGATCAATCCATATCAAATCAACACCAAACATATGTTTCTGAGAGATCACATTTGGTGAAATTTTTATTTGTAACCCCTAATTCACAAAGCCTGCCCTAATCATTTATGTAAATTATCAGTTGCAATCAGCAATGCAACTTTAGAAGAGAATATGTTTTATAAATTACACAAAGTGAAATGGAAAACTCCACCATGAGCTTGTAAATGTCAAGTGCAATTTTGTTTCACGTCAGACACAACCACACATTCTATGTATGTATAGAATTTGCCATGAACATAATCCACTTCTGTGGTTGTGGGAAAGGCAATGACATTCATAAATACATAAAAAACCACAGTTACATTAAAATTAGTTTCTGCAGTGGGCCAGATCTAGCATGGGAATAAATCAACAGAACTCTGCATAATTTAAACTATTTTTGACAGCATATTCTGGATCTGGTCACTGTGTCTCACTGATTTTTATTTTTTTTTTAAATGATTAAGTAAAGTACTGGACATGAGGCATCGATTTTTATCATTGATTTTGTGATGGCATTTGAGCCCAGCCTCAAAAAGCTTGAGTGTTTTATGTATTTACAGCTGTCTGTTGGCAAAGAATAATTCATTCCCTCCAAATGAAACACGCTTCTGAAGCTTATAAAACCAGCATTTTTCTAGACTGGACTTACAAACAGCTTCTTCAAATAAAAAGTTGTAAAGTGTACTTTAAATCACCAAAACAAAAGCAGAAGTATTCTTTTTGATTTTTTTTTCAGTTTGTCAAACAAATAAGACAGATACAGATTGAATTTTCTTCTCAAGAGAGCTGTTCCATCGGCAGAGAGCAAAGATCAATGATGAATCATCATTTCACAATAAAATATTTCCAGTGACAAAATGAAGTGCATTGTTCAGTATTTTTGGTTAAATATGTATGCAAAAATAAATTTTTTGTTTGTTTGTTTGTTTGTTTGTTTTTCCCCCACTGGATAACAAACCTACCCACCTACCCTCACAGGTTGCCCAGGGAGGTTGTGGATGCTCCCTCCCTGGATGTGTTCAAGGCCAGATTGGATGAGGCCTTGAGTAACCTGTACTAGTGGGAGGTGTCCCTGCCTATGGCAGGGGGTTGGAACTAGATGATCCTTGAGGTCCCTTCCAACCTTACGATTCTATGATTATTACACAGGGAGAGCAATCTTTCCTTTCTGGCTGATCAGAAGCAATTTCAAATATAGATCCAGCATAAGCAGAACCTACCTGTGATTCATTTAAAAGCTTCTCCTGTGTCACATTCTACTTCAACAATAAAAAGCTATTACCTATACATAAGAGAATATCACTCTGGTAGAGCCTAATTCCTATTCATTTAAACCACTCATCTTGCCCAAGTCTCCAACTGGTTAAAGTGTTATTTGAGAAGAAAAAAAAAACATTTCCTCTCTTTCAGAACATGTGTCCAGCAATACTAAAACAGAGTCTATTGCCGAAAAGGAAATGAGTGGTAAAGACAGTTACTTCACATCTTCCAGCCATACATTCTCTCTTTCTACCAGTCTGAGTGACCTTTGGCTGAGGAAAGCACCCAGAACAGATTGTAGGCTTAGCAGTATTAGGGGACACCTTTTTGAACTATCCATAGATAGCTTTGTGACAGTGGCTGAAAAGAGAGCTGCAAAAATATTTTCTGTTAAGTCTTACAAAGATTTAAATTGCTTTTCCATCTTACAACTGGATAGGTCAATACACAAATCATCAACAATAGTTTTTGTGATGAAGGGGTTCATTTCCATTTTGAGGATGGAAAAAAATGTGAGGCAGAGAAGTTCAAAAGGATTAAAAGGACCAGGACAGTCAAGAGACGTTGGCTGACTTGCAAATCCAGCTCTGCCCTCAGTGAAAACTTAAAGATATTAGGAAACATGAACTGGCTTTATGTTGAAGTTTTAGACTGAAAAATTCCATCAAAGATCAAATCAGCTTTAAAAGTGTTGTTCAGAACTCTTGCAGACCCTCTTGGGTCCAGAGGAGGGCCACAAAGATGACCAGAGGGCTGGAGCAGCTCTCCTATGAGGACAGGCTGAGGGAGTTGGGGCTCTTCAGCCTGGAGAAGAGAAGGCTTCGAGGGGACCTGATAGTAGCCTTCCAGTATCTGAAGGGGGCCTACAGGAAGGCTGGGGAAGGATTATTTACAAGGTCCTGCAATGACAGGACAAGGGGCAATGGGCTTAAACTGGCAGAGGGGAGATTCAGAGTGGATGTTAGGNATTCTAAAACCACCAAATTTCAGATTCCTTTCCAGGTGTCTTTACACTGGTGAGGCAACTAAGCAGCCATCACTGGAACCACATGACAAAGTGTATTATTAAAGTACTATTTAATAAAAAATTAAAGGAGCAATAGAGAATGTTTATGCCACATTTCTGTTACCCATAAATTTCATTAATCCCATACTTAGACCCCGAAAGTGTTTTCAATAATCAATGGCATTTGGTACACCATTTATTTATGAATCAACTCTGAGGAAGAATCTTTCTGTTCGACATTCTGATTTTATGATCTCAGAAGTGTTCAGCAAAGACTGACTACAACCACATTCCAGCAAAAACCTTGCCATTTTTTCTAGCTTTGAACAGAGGCAAGAGAAAGCTGCCTTTTAAGATATTTAGGGAGCCCACCAGCAAGACAGAAGTAAACAGCAGCTATGGCTTGTAACCATTTCTTATCCCTCTACTCAGGACCCAGAGAAATTACAACCAGAACGTCCCCATACTTGGGCAATTCCTGCCTAAAAGGTCCCTTTTGGGAACTACTGGTGCAAATCAAAGCAGCTGCTAACTTGAAGAATCACAAGAACCAAAAGCAAGACGCCAGATACTTCTATTTCATCTCTTCAAACTCTTAGGTCTTGCACTAAGCACAGCTTCCTCATATCCCAAAGGCACATTCAAATGGAGCTGAATAAAACTTGGTCTGAAAATGTTTAGTGATTCCATTTTCCTATTCATACATTCACAAAACTCCTGCAGAATACCTTCCCAGAAATTTCCAGTTTTGTCCTCTGATTGCTTTTAGGGATGTCACAGAATCATCTCAAAGATCCACATTTACCAGTCTTGAAAAAGCTGCCATCACTGTGGGAATTTCCTATTAAAATGTAAGGAATCAATCTTCATGTCACTTCTTTCCCACAGTTTCTCTTTTATAACTGAAGTGTCATTACAGTATCTTACATCAACAAGAATGTACACAGTTTGAATTAGCAAAATAATTTGAATAGCAAGAGAAAAGAGTCTCAGAAAGACTGTGCAATATGCTCATACTTAAAAGGTCAACAAGACCAAATCCACCTCCTGTCCCAACTTATACCTTACCCATGAAGTGACAGCTAACACTTGGGTGCTATGAGCATCTATCTGTGTTTGCTTCCATACACACACACACACAGGCTCATAAAATGGTGAGGTTGGAAGGGACCTCAAGGATTATCTAGTTCCAACCCCCTGCCACAGGCAGGGACACCTCCCACTAGCACAGGTTACTCAAGGCCTTATCCAACCTGGCCTTGAACACCTCCAGAGAGGGAGCAGCCACAACCTCCCTGGGGAGGAGGTATGTATATATACATATACATACACGCACACATACATATGTATATTTTTATCCTGCCTCCTTTCACACTGAAAAGCTGAGTTTCAGAAAGAGTAAGCTAAGTGGCATATATTAACTATGGTTCATTACACACACCAATGGTAAAAAAAAATAAATATTGGTTCTAGAACATAGAAGAGGGGAAAAAAAGTGTTACAATACTCACTCTTCGACTTATGGATTGTTTTCTCTTTATCAAAAGAATTCATGTTTTGTTCACATAAGATCTAATGCTACAGATAATACTGAGTCTTGCATGGAATGATTCTTTAACCCCTCTCAGTCCAGTCATATTGTTTGCAAAGCACACTTCCCAAACCAAATTGCAATTCTTAGTTCAAAGAAAAACAATTTAAAAAGTGGTACTTTGACAACTGAAGATCCGATGACCATATCACTTGAACCCTTCTGTTACTTAACTCTTCAAGATTGAACACAGTAACATGCTCCCTTATCTCTCTAATAATCAATCTAAACTGAGTTATTGAATGGCACATTTATCCTTTACATTTAAGACCACAGCAGGGCTAATTAATGCCAGAATTTCTAGAATCCACTAATACATTGTTTGTCAATGCAGTTTTTCCTAAGTAGGGCATACCTTAGTCTGTATAAAATGTCTGATTGATTATGATCAATACAATAGATAAGCCACATTAGAGTTTTCTGCAGTAGTTTGTAACATAAAACAGCTGAAAAACAGGCCAGCTTCTGCCCACCACCCTCCACCAGAAACAACTGACTATGTAATTATTCTTTTGCTACGAGTAATATATTCTTCTAAATCCTCTCCAAAACAAAGGGCAGGCTCCAGAGCTAAATGCCTTTCACTGAAAACATGGTTTCCAAGTTCATCATTCCTGTGCACAAGTTTCACATTTTCCCTACCCCCCACACACTGCACACACATCCTCAGCATTGTTAAAGCTCCATTCATCATTCTGCAATAAGAATGAAATGAACTTCCCAGTACATCTATCAATCATTCTATTTCCCACAAGTAAAAAGGAAGCAAATCCCATTACATGTGCTATGAACAAGTTGAGCATAGAACCAGGTAATCAATTCTCCATTGATTTAATGGAGACATCCTATCGATTTATATCAGTTGCAAATATTGGTCAGTGTGTCCAAAAATGTCCAGGCCACAGGGTTTAAAAAAAGAAAAAAAAGAAAAAAAAAGAAAAAAAAAAGAAAAAAAAAAAGAAAAAAAGAAAAAAAAAGTTTAACTTAAAGGAAAAAAAACAAAACCCAAACAACTAGCTGTGGTAGCCTTCTTGCTTTTTGCTATTTGTATGAGATCACTTGCATTTGATTTTCAGGATTAGCAAAAGATTTCAGACATGTTAACAGCTTTGTAGAGGGACACATACAACTGACAGAAGGAGGCTTCCACTAGAAACTGAAATCCTAAAGACAGGAAAAGACAAAAGGGGAACTACAGGGAAGACACTATTTCCGTTGCTCATACACATCCTCCCACTAAGCAACGCGCCCCGCCCACTGTTGAGTACCTTTGCAGTTTCTTACACCATTCTCCTATGTACCTGAAGGAGAGGAGACTCCTCAATTTGCCCTGTAAGATGTGACTGTATTCTCACCAACTTCAAAGGGTGAAGTCCAATGAAAATAACTGGAGTACTTTGTTTAGCTCCAAGAAGGTTAACTGTAGTGATGTATGTACAAGAATAAATTAGCCACCACACTATCTTTGTGCTACTACAGCAGGGGTCTGCACCTGCGCAACCAAGAGCAATTCTAACCAAACCCAAACATCACATCACTCCCTGCCCCACCACAGATCTTGCACCTTTGCATCAGCCAGATGGAGACTAAGCATGCAAATGAAACCACATGTTTAAGCCCATATAGTCTTTCCATGAATTCACACAGATCCACAAATTGCATTGGGTTGGAAGAGACCCTCAAAGGTCATCCTTTCCAACTCCCCTGCAGTGAGCTGGGGCACCTCCAACTAGATCATATATCTGTATCAACTAGCATTTGGTTTCATTGAAAGAGGATTACATATTTCAGCCTTGCTTCTGCAAACAACTACCTTCCTTTTCTAGGAAGCTGTACTTTAATATATAGCCCTTAAAAACAAACAAACAAAAAAAACCTACTAACAACAGAGAGTAAAGTTGTGTGAACAGAAAATTACAGTTTATCTCACACCACATATTATACAAGAGAATATTGTGCAAGATACAGGATATAGGTTATCCCATATATGAAGGAACAGCTTCAACACCTTCTCATCAATTCTCTGTAACTGTTGGAATATAACTACCTCCACCAAAGTCAGTTCACCTAATAAAAAACAGGTGTATGCCTTCTCAGAATTCTGCCTACAAAATGGCTGTAGGATTATTCTAAGGATTTCACTGTGAGAATCTCACTATTTGTTAACTTTGCTTTCATGTCTCTTTCTGCTCCACTTGCACTAAAATACGCTGTCATTATTCTATTAATAAACACCCATTTTCTCCCCCCCCTTTTTTTTTTCTTTCCTTCTTTTTAAGTGTTTTTTAGATTGTGTCTTGTTAAAAGGTGTTGAGGCAGACAGTAACACACACACACACAAATGCCCCCAGTAGCTGAAAACGAAAGAATTATCTGGGTATTCCTAAAAAAGATACAAGGAAAACAGTATCTCAAGTGTAACAGAAGGCACAAGGACAAGATATGCAGCATGAAAGAAACTGCTGGTAGAAAGGGGAGATATTTTTAGATGGATAGGGATATTTTCCCTGATTGTATTTTCAATATACTGCTGGTGAGAGGTCATGACTGAACGAGTTCAGAGCTAACGACTGCACACACTTGATTTCATATTGAAAAGAATTTAAATATTTACACTGCCTGTGCTGTTTTGAAAAGAAATAATTGTTATTATTGAACACATGCTCCAGTGCAGAATCCTGAGCATTCATGGTGAGTTGCAAGTTCCATATCAATAATGTTGCTTTCAGGTCGGAGCTTGCCTCCTGTTTTTAATTAGCTGGTCCTCATCTTTCATGGTTGGGTTCCTATGCATTTTAGCAACACAAATCAATAAAGTCTTCCAATGTTATCATTACATTTTTACAATCTCTTATCATTTAAGTAAAGGCTTTAAAATCATTAGATAAATTTTGATTAATGAGGTCAACCTTCACAGAGATGTTACTGTTATAAATAGGCAAACACATGGGAAGCTGAGGTTTGCCAAAAACAGAGGGCTTCCTGTAGAAGATTCTCCTGGGATATAGGTATGACCAAGCTTGAGTGGTCTTCTCTGCTCATTAAAGCATGCTTTGATTTTACAGTCTTACTGATTTACTTCCTCTTAACAGTGGTGCAAACAGGAAAAAGAAAAAAAAAAAAAAACACGGGAAACTTTAAATTCATAGCTTCAATAAGAAACTACAAGGCAATGCACCAAAGCAATTTTCATAAGTGTCTTTTTTGATGCTATCACCATTATATATTCCACAACAAAACTTCAAATGTGTTCAGACATGTAATCTCCCTGGCAAAGACAGTTTTATGAAGAGGGGAGGAAAAAAAAAATCAAACTAGGAAATCATGTCCTCAGAAAAAATCTCTATCATGACACAATCCAAATGGACTTAACATCCAAACTATTGTGAAACTTCAAGTGAGAGTCATAGCAGACACCCAGATTCTAAGTGGGCTCCGTCTTGGTACAAGCTACACATAGAAAGCTAGACATGTCATGTTTGAAGGGCATCTACTACGCCTTGTGCTTGGCACATTTACCTGCCATACGTGAAGTATCTTATCCCTGAAGATGGCATCTTTCATTCAGCCTTGTTTCCACTGTAATTCTGTTCTCTAGGTCAAATAGTGGTTGCTATCATACACAGGAATCTATATCCTACGCACAATACATCTTCCCTAAAGATGCTGTTGTCTGCCTCTTATTTTTGTATTTAGTAGTAGAGATGACCAAAATTCTCTCGACTTTCAAAAGCACTCATGCTTGTTGCTTTGTGTGAGCAGCAATTAACAGACAAGTTTCATAATTTGGAAATCTTACTTGGAATTCCATGGACAAATCATGCAACTATTTTGAATTCAAAAGACACTAACGATGATCTAGTTCTAATCCTCCTGTCATGGGCAGGGACACCTTCCACTACACCATGCTGTTCAAGGTCTCATCCAACCTGTCTTCAAATGCTTCGAGAGAGATGGAATCCAGATTTTCAGCTGCCTACAGTTATCCCATTCCTGGGGCTAAACTCCAGCACTTACTCTATCAAACCTCTTTCCCTCTCCAGCAGAAAAGGAGAATCAGGGAAAACAGAGAAGATCCACAGATGAAACTGAAAAGGGATTTAATAAAACAGCCAAAGTGGCACCAACCACAACACAGAGTATACAAAGTTAAACTCAACCCAGCAAAGGTTCAGCAGTCACAGTACGCAGGAAGGCAGTCCAGGAGAGGTGAGGAGAGGGAGAGGAGAGGGAGAGGAGGCGGGGAACGACGACAAACCTAAGCTGAGGGCTTCCCCCCTTATCCTGAGTGTGAATCAGATGATGTGGGACACATCTGCAGACAACTGGGATCAGCTGTGCTGTCTGACTCAGAATTGTTGATGGCCTGCAGTCCATGGCTGGCCTGGCAACACCAGGGCAGATACCCCAGACTATGGTAATTTATTTCAAAACTTTAATGTTACATGTACCAAATACCATGAGATGTATTTTATATCAGGTTCTAGAGGTTACAAAGTATTAATCTGAACGTGGCAGATAACAAACATGGGTAAAACCCACTACCCTTTCAGGAAAGGATCAAAGCTTGCCAAATTTTCATTAGGAAGTCCCGAGCTTCAAAGTTGCCAACTCTATTACTCCACTTCTATAAAGATACTTTACTGATGCACTGCAAGGCTATAAGACGTAATACCAAACAGCCGCTCATAAAAGAAATTGATGATTATGGATTATACAGTAGTTACATTTTGAAGTGAAATGGCAATTCCTGTAAGAAATGATCCTGTTACACTCTGAAGGAGAAGATAAAAGTTGCAAAGCAAACTACAAAGCTAAAACAGATAGTATATGTGGCAGAGATGATAGAATGCTAGGAGTGAGAAAAGGTAGAGCATTTGAGTCAGTCCAAGGAAGTCATAATCACTCCACCCATGATGTGAAAAACGTCCTCTTCAGTTCTACTTCCACAGCGCCTTCTTCATCTTATTTGTGTGGCAATCTTACTGACCCAAACAACCCCTTTAGCCTCAAAACATCTACTTACAGGAGTAAGAAAAGTCAAATTTCTCCCCTTGGCAAATGACTCTAATTTGTAAATTAATGACTTTACATTGCATCACTTTTCAACAGCAGGTGAGAGTGAATTTCAAATTGTACTATTTCTGTTGTTGTCAGCTGAACTTACATAAAGTAGGCTGCCCTTAGCTGACCTTAAATAACATGTAAGACTGGAAAACAAAGTCTAAATCTCAAAGAGGTATGCGGGTTACTTGCACCAGTACTACCTGCCTTAACAAAAGAAGCTGCACTTCACAGCCTAAGTTCCTGGAAGCCCAGTGAAGTCTTCTGCAAAGGGAAGTCTCCTTGTTGAATAGATGACAGAGGAGGGATGTGCTAAAACCAGTTCCCTGGTTTAAACAGGGGAATGGAAATGATCTCTGCCACACATGTCCTGGTGTATGCAGGAGCTTCTGTTCATCTTGTGGGACAGTACAGTTCTTGAGGAAATCTGTGTGCCTCACTGTGTTATCCCAAAGGGTTCCTTCAGGGTGCTCGTTTTTATAGGGACTCTTCAGGGTTTCTGAGTATCCTGCTGAAATCAGAAACCTACTGTTCAAGTGTAGCTGAGCACAAAAAATCAAAATCTAAACGAACTATAAGAATAATGCATGGGGCAGAGTTCAACAGCTGAAATATAAACTTCCTAGTCACATGATGACGCAACAGTCAGCGGCATCACTTTAGAGTGCATTTTTAAAGACAGTGTAGAATTAAGCTCTCCTAAATGTTACTGCATTTCACATATCCTTAAAGCTAGTTTTGGAAAATCTATCTTCTCACTGGTCTGTGTACTTTTCATTTGATGACATGCTTGCACTTCAGCTATTGTATTTAGAGATGCATTATACCTAACACTTTTGTCTACAATGTTTTTTAATGTAAGTCTTTTTTAAGATATAAAATTTATTTCATCATTTTGGATCATTCTACTCTGGGCTTGTTCCACATCTCATCTGTAATGAAAGCTTGTTCCAACTGGAATCTGTGGAAATTTAACACTTTTGTTCACTGAAGTATCATAACTGATTACAGTATGTAATAAGCAATTGGGAATTCTTAGTACCCACCATTTAAAGATTTAAGTCTGCAAACTTGCTACTGAGCATTGTTTTGTGTTGGCTTAGCAGTTACCCTTTGTCTCTTTTATATCAGGCAGACTGGTACAGGGGAGGTGAAGGACGAATTTAAGTCTAGATTTAGCAAATACTTTCTTAGGAATACCAATTACTGGATCTACCCTTTCTATTAACACTCTCAAATCAACTTTGTCAGGTAGAAGGGATTCCTGGTGGGAACAGCTATGAGGAGGCAGGTACATACAAGGAGGGAAAAGAGGTTTGCCTAAAGAATCTTTTTAATTCAAACACTCCTCTACCTTCACCCCCACTTTCATTCCAGTTGAGAATAAAGGCCAGGACCAAGCCAAGTGCTGGTCCAGCACTGAGTACTGGGGTCCTTATTTCTTATTTGTCTGACAGTCATCTGCACAGCAAAAAGCCAGATTGCATTTTTTACTCTGCTGGGACCATTTGGCCTACAAACCTGAATAATACACTGCAAACTTCACATTAACTGAAAGAATTAGGAATAGTGTTGGATTTATACTCTTACTAAGATGATGAGAAATAAGAAGGACTCCCAGAAGTGGAGACCAGTGCCAAGTGGTGTCCCTCAGGGGTCAGTGCTGGCACCAGTGCTGTTTAACATCTTTGTCAGTGACATGGACAGAGGAATCAGTGCACCCTCAGCAAGTTTGCAGATGACACCAAGCTGTGTGGCACAGACGACTTGCTATAGGGCAGGGATCCATCCAGAGGGAGCTGGACAGGCTGCAGAGTTGTGCCCAGGCCAATCTCATGAGATTCCACAAGGCCAAGTGTAAGGTCCTGCACCTGGGTAGGCACAATCCCAAGCACAACTGCAGGCTGGGTGGGGAATGGCTGGAGAGAAGCCCTGAGGAAAAGGACCTTGGAGTCTGGGTTGATGAAAAGCTCAACACGAGCCTGCAGTGTGCACATGCAGCCCAGACAGCAACCGAGTCCTGAGATGCATCACGAGAAGCGTGGCCAGCAGGGCAAGGGAGGGGATTCTGCCCCTTTACTCTGCTCTCGTCAGACCCCACCTGGAGTACTGTGTGCAGTTCTGGAGCCCTCAGCACAGGAAGGACATGGAAGTGTTGGAGCGGGTCCAGAGGAGGCCACAAAGATGATCAGAGGGCTGGAGCAGCTCTGCTGTGAGGACAGGCTGAGAGAGTTGGGGTTCTGCAGCCTGGAGAAGAGAAGGCTTCAAGGGGACCTGATAGTATCCTTCCAGTATCTGAAGGGGGCCTACAGGAAGACTGGGGAGGGATTATTTACAAGGTCCTGCAATGACAGGACAAGGAGCAATGGGCTTAAACTGGCAGAGGGGAGATTTAGACTGGATGTTAGGAGGAAGTTCTTTACAGTGAGGGTGGTGAGACACTGGAATAGGTTGCCCAGGGAGGTTGTGGATGCTCCCTCCCTGGATGTGTTCAAGGCCAGACTGGATGAGGCCTTGAGTGAGCTGTACTAGTGGGAGGGGTCCCTGCCTATGGCACGGGGTTGGAACTGGATGGTCCTTGAGGTCCCTTCCAACCTTACCATTCTATGATTCTATGATTCTAAGTAAAGCTTTGAAAGAAGGGAAGGTGAAAAATACACATGTAAATAAAGACTAGCAGAAAGTCTGCTTTTGTATCTAGATAAATGAAACTGAAACATAATCATATGAATGCTGATTTAAAGGGTTCACCTTGGGTATAAAAGGAAAGAGAATCCTAACATTTTTTTTTCCCCCTCTTTTCATGAAGTATGAAAGCATTCCATATTTTCATGGTTAACAATACAACTCTATTGTTAGGGGAGGCAAATAACTCCCCTTCAGGAACCAGTTACATGAATAGTGTTGTAATTTGTGAGAAGACAGTATATTTTGTTGTTTGAAGACTTTAATTGTTCTGGTTTCATAATGAAAACCAGAATAGTAGTGAAATATCTGTAGTGCTGACACAAGCCAAGATGCTGGAGAGAGAGAAGGACCAGAGCACAAGGGGAAGGTAAGGATGAGTAGGGACTGCAAACATTCCCATTGTCTGGAGCCTTAACTGATTTTTTATCTCATTTCTATTGCTGCCCCTCCCCCTCTTTCTACTCCTCTCCTCTCTTCTATCCCTTTCCTATTGCTTCCTTTTCTTTCATCCTTCTGAGCTATGATGACACCAGGGGAGAGGTTCAGAGTAGGACGGAAGGTCCAACAAGTCTGAAATTTAAAAAAAAATTACAAATAAAAGCTAAAAAGGGTCTAGAAATTCAAGTGATCACACCCATCATTTTAAAGTGCACTTTCCCCTGTCTGTCACTGCAGACCTAAGTATGACACAACACAGGTCTCTATGGTAGGGCTGAGTTTGATCCTAAAGGACCTGAAAATAAAAAGTGGCCACTCTTCTTGAGATTATAATGAAGTTAGAACATTCATTAATACTTGTGACCGAGTACCAAGAATTTCTGAAGCCATTTTAAAATTTCTGAAGTGAAATATCACACTCTATAGTTTGTTAACTGAACATTCCTGAAATACTTGACGTCCTTCCACTAAACTGTTACTTTTTCTTGGAATCTATCCTTTCACAACTATGTCCCTGAACACATTGTTCAGGGTCCCTGGACCTCCTGCTCACCCAGAGCAGCTGGTAGAGTTGGACCCAGTGACATCAAAGAGCAGAATCTGGCTTATATCTCCTACTCTCATTGAGAAAATTCTGTTGTGTTCACCTGTGACCTGACAACCTATGGTCATCAGACCTTTACATTACTGTGACAAGATTGTGCTCTTGTGCTCTTACATTACTGTGACAAGACTGTACTCTGAGCCCAGATGCATGGGAGAAAAAGGAAATGTTATGGTGCATAAATGAAACAGAGAAAGCAGGCAAAAACTTCATGAAGTCAGCAAAGCATTTTATCCTTATAAATCTGTTTTATGTGAATACTGATCAAAAAATGCATTTTTGAAGGACAGTACAAAAACCTAAGCTGGAAATATAGCTAACACTGCAAGGACCAAAGATGAAGACCAAGCGGTGGTGAAGTGTGTAACACTCTGTGACACAGCAGCTGCAGCTAACGGTTTATAGTCCCCAGAGCCCATTACTGCGTTTATCTGAAACAGTTACTTCAAAATGCTGAGGACTCCAACTTTTTAACTCCTCAATTCTGACAAGTCCATAAGATTTCCTGATATGTACAAACCACTATAATGTGGTTGTTAAGACTCCACAGCTGCATCTTGCTTTATCATGGTAGTAACAGCACAGTATTTGAGCAACTAACTCTTACTATGCTGAGTTTTGTGTTTGTTCCTATTAAACCAAATGGCTCAATTTCTAACTTGGATTCAGATTTTGCTCAGTTTGAAACTATGCTGTCAGTGAAAAAGCACAGCTTTTGTCAGCAGCTTGATGACATTTGCACAGGTACTTGGATAATGCTGCTCTGAGAGTAAGACAAACCCCATGGTAGAAACATGCTCACATATTTCATCACCTGTACAAAATCTTACAGAAAGCTCAAACACATGTTGAAAGAAACAGGAGAATTCATAAGTTGTGGAAGAAGAGGATGATTTCACAGTACACTGGGAAGTGGCACTAACTGGCCAGAGCTTTTGCATCCTGCTACTCACTACAGCATGGGACAAGTCACTGAAATAAATTTTTGCAGAATGTGGGGGTTGGAAAGGATTTCCAGAGATCACCTAGTCCAAACTCCCTGCTAAAACAGGTTCACCTAGACCAGGACATTTCCCAGGATTGCAATACCCAGGGAGTTTTTGAAAGTCTCCAGAGACGAAGACTCCACCACCTCTCTGCTGAGCAGCCTGCTCCAAGTTCAAGTCCTTCTTGTGCTGCGGAATCCAATGCTGGACACCGGACTCCAAGTGAGGTCTCACCAGAATGAATTAGAGCAGCAAAATCACAAAATCACTTCTCTCAACCTGTTGGCCACACTTCTTTTTGCTGAAGCCCAGGACATGGTTGCAATTCTGGGCTGTGAGTGCACATTGCCACCTTAGGTACAGTTTATCATCTACCAGTACCCCCAGTTCCTCCTCCACAGGGCTGTTCTCAATTCTATGATTCCCCAGCTTGTACTGACACCAAGGATTGCCCTGACTCAGCTGCAAGACCTTGCACCTGTCCTGCTGAACTTGATGAAGTTCTCATGGTCCCACTTCTCAAGACTGTCAAGGTCCCTCTGGATGGCATCCAACCCCTGAGGTGCCTCAAATGCACCACTCAGCTTCCTGTCACCAGAAAGCTGCCGAAGTGCATTCAATTCCCTTACCTACATCACTGATTGAGATGCTAAACAGCACTGGTCCCAGGACAGCCCCCTGAGGGGCACTGCTTTGTCTAAGAGCTAATTTATACAAAGGTTAACACTCAGTCTTAGAAAATTTCAATCTTCTCTAGAAAATTACCTAAGACAGGGGAAAAATAAAATCTACCTGGATATTCAAAACCATGTTTTTTACTGGAATCTTTTATAGCAAGCATGTACATGAGGGTATTAGAAGCATGCCAGTGATGGCTAAAAACCTATATTTGCTTCTGTTAAAAAAAATACTGCCAAAGTAGAAAATTGGGTTAAAACCTAGAGCCATGGAGATTCTACTGGTTAAAAGAAAAAAAAAATTTTTCAATCAAATATTTAATTAAGAATTTCAACAGATGGGGGGAGGCTGAGTGAGAGAGGGAGAAGCAGATTTATCTCCTCTAACTTTATCCCCTCAAAAAGCTGGCAATCTAGTTGAAATGTCCCTTCTATGTCCTCTCTCTTCAGTGAAAAGAGCTGCTCATAGATGTCTCTCTTGGAACACAATCTGTAATTCTCTGGAGGTGTCTATATATCTCCATTGACCACAAAGCCTTGAGCAACTGTTAGATTTCAATGACTAACTTTTAGATGGATAAAATGATGACTAGCTCAGCTCTGAAAGCCTATTTTTTAAACAGCAAGGTTAAGTGAGATGAATTGAGCTTTGTGTGTGAATCACTTCATCAAAAATCTACAGAAAAAAAAAAGAAAATGTTTTGACAGTAAATTTTGACCAGTGTAGGTATCGCTCATTTTAGTAGCACCAGAGTTTAGCTCTGCACCCTTCTTTTTCTACACCACCCACCAGAGCAGAGCACACACTGATGAACAGTAGAACAGTAAGCTTTTCTCATACAATAACAACTAAATTAGCAACAATGTCCTGATGAACTCTTCCCTAAAGTACTAGTGACATCACATCAAAATTTAAATGTAGTTTCTCTCTTCACTGTACATTAGGTACATTAATTGTCTGCATCTTACAAGTGCACAGCTAGAAGACACTAACCTCTTCAGAGGCAATCTTGCAATTGTCCTGTTTACAGAACTTCCATTTAGCTGGAAGTTGCACATTCAAGAAAAAAAAAATATACATATCTATCTATCTATATCTCCTCCTTCTTCTGCAGTTTGAAAATATGAAGTGAATGTGAATCTATACAGTCAAGAGTAAATTAGAAAACTAACCTACTGTGCAACACCTCAAGCATTGGGTTTTACCCTGTGAAATCAGTGGCAATTACAAGATAAGAAATGAGATAACAGCATTAATATTTTTGTTACTTACAATGCAGTAAACTTAATCCCTTTTCTGGATACCCAAACAAGAAGTTTTGCTTTACTTGTACCTCCCAGGTGTCTATTTCATAGACACAGCATGACAGCTTGCAGGGCAAGCTTTTAAATGTTATGTAACTTCTACCCTAGTATTTATTGAATGAAGGCTCTTTTGGTAAAATACTGTAACTACGTAGAAATCCCTTACTTGTAGAAGAAGTGCCGCTGCAGTAGGGATCAAGCTCAGAAGCATGATGCTGCAATTACTAAAAGCACAGTGTTTGATTATGGCACAGGCCACTGTAACTCCCTCTACTCAGGTGCTTCTAGCATTCAGCAACCTTCGAGTCCAGGTCCAGCATGCAAAAATCCAGAAAATCATCTTTGTTACATTCAATTTATTTATTTATTTCACTTTATTAATTCAGGTTGTTCTAATAAAGAGGACGCCTAGGACAGTACAAACATGTTGGTGCTTCTGAACTCTGTTAAAGGACCACCAATGTGCATGTGCACACAATTCTTTGAGACTGAAACCCCTGTTCTTAAGTCAGGCTGAAAATGCTGCCTGCAAGGTGTGCACGTGCAGTGCCTCTTTCAAATTGCAGGTACTGCTATTTAACAAGACATGTTTTGTATCTGTTTGACATAGATGCTGCTCAGCTTCTGTGCAAAACTCTCAGCAAAACCACAGATACTTTTTTACTGAATCAACTGTGCCAGTGATGTTTTCCTACAGAACAATCTTAGCCTTGCTTCAGTCAGGATATAACTGAAATAAAGATTGTTGATATGTGGCACAGCTGGGAGACTTTCACCAAGTTTTTAAATACTTATGAAGGTCCAAGAATCATCACTGCATCCTTCATGGTTTCTTGTTTTTTTGTTAATTAATGCCCTGTACTGCCTTTTATAAGGTATGACTGTCCAAGGGATGGTAAGCAGTTCCCAGAGGACCACAGAACTGCACAAAGTCTCAGCTGTTTTCAGACCTCCATGTGGTTGCTCATAGACTGGGATGGGCCACTGACGTAAAACAAGTTTAATCAGAGTTTTGGGTATTTTTGGAGAAAGACTCTCAGGAATGTGCAAAAGAAAAACAAAGAGCTCAGGTCATTCAGATTCCACCATGTTCATACCAACTGCTGGTCACGACTCATGAAATCCAGCTCTGCTTCTTCCCACCTTTATCAGTCAAGTCAGAGTAGAAATTATTATGTTTAATAGCATAAACATGAAGGAACTGCACCAAAGTAAAAAACTCTGTTCTTGAAACTGAAATTCAACTGCAGAATGTTTGATGCCTGACATCCTGGTAGGTCAGTGGGCAAAGGAGGATCCTGGGCTGAAAGCTGGGGAGGCAGATGGAGGAGTACCACATGGAGGCAGTTTTAACTTTGTAGCATTTTCAAGAGACAGTAGATCATATTGCTGTGCACAGAGTTGCTATACCGTTCACTGTTAAACAAAAGCGTTGGTTAAGCTCTCAAAGATAATTAATGTCAGATATCAGTTAATTCTTTACGATACTAAAAACGTATCTAAAGAAAAAAAATCACTTTTATCCCACAACATCAAAATGATAAAACCAAAGTAACTGTATTCACATTAAGCAACCTGTGATTTACTCAATAATTTAAAGGTCTACTTATTTGTTTTAATTGTTGGCAGGTGATTCATGGAAAAACAATTGTTTTTGTAAAAACAAACTTCCTCAGAAAATATCCCTAAATCCCCAGTATAAATGCTTTTAAAGGATTAAGTACTCAAATTACAGATAATTTGAGTTCTACTTCGAAATAAGAAAGAGTGAAGACAAGAAAAGAAAGGGTACAAATTATTCTAATGTGCATGTTGTGCAAAACAACAATGTTTAAGCCATTTTACTCTGGCAGTTGTTCAGAGATGATAAAATAATACCGGTGCCTTAACAAGGTGAAAATATTATGTTGTAATCTTCACACTATTTAAAAACAGCATTTTGTTTTCTTCTGTCAGCCTGAATCTGAGCTTAAGGAAGCTGCAAAGTGGATGACTCTGCATACTGTGTCACCGTTGCATAATTTTTCATCAGGAAATAGTCATCTTTAGCCTTCTGTTCAGAAATTCTGTAAGTACTTAAAACATAAAGGACTTGGCTCCAGAATTTGACAAAGCACTTCATCCTCTAAAAAGACCAAGGGAAGTTAAAAACACTCATCTAAAGGCAGACCTATCAGTCGTTACAATGATTTTAACTCTAGAAGCTTTTGTATCTTTTCATCTTTCCAAACACACAATACAGGGAATGAAGGAAATAACAAAAAATTACCCTGTAAAAGAGAAATAAACTGCTCTTAGAATAATCCTTTAGAAGACTATACAGCCAAGATATAAGCAGTCTGGGAAGAAACTAATAAGGAAAATACATTATAAAAAGCATTGTAGCAAACTTTCCCATTTACTCCTGACAGAAGACAGCCCCTGGTACAGCATTGACTTGAGCCCATTCAGGTTCCCCTGGCTGGTATGAACACAAAATACTTAAACAGCAAATGTATGATTCTTGGGACTTCAAAAACTAGTGCTGCAGGACGAATTACTGAGAGTCGTTTGCTGGTATATCCTAGGCAGAGAAACTCAGATTAATTAGGCAGAGGGAAGGGAAGGTCTGCAGGGTGCAAAGCCTGTTTCACCAGAAGAAAGCATGTCCACAGGCACAGCTCCTGGTGGAAACATTTGGGCTGATGCAAGGGCCAGAAACTGGGCTGCCATGCCTACAGCTGGAAGCAGAACAGATCAGCTTGGATAGAAAAGTATTTGAATGTAAATGCTCAGCTCCTTGAGATCCAGTCTCAACATCCCTTCCTTCTCAGTGCTGGCCACAGTACTGGGAACCTTTACCAAGTCAGTACAGCACATGTCTGAGAAGAGGCTGTGACTGCTCTCTAGAAGTATACTCTGAAGAGGAGCAGAGATGTAAAAAAAGAAACAACCACCACCAAAAAAATCCCCACCAAAATGAGTGTAAACTGTCTGAAAACAACTCTAGGACAGAAATGAGGTTTCTAACAGTATGAAGAGCAAGGCTCTGACCAGCATTCAAAGAGATGCACTGGGAGTGATGCCCAGCAAAATTTAACCTGGAGCTTGCTGAATCTGAAGAGGATCAGCCCAGCCCAACCAGTAAGATCATCCCACCTAGCACCACAGCAAAAATGAGTTGATGTCTCCAGAGGCCTCTCCAGTTCTTTCTCCTATGTATAACAATATGAAAAGATATCCTTCTGTTGCCAGTTCAGGTCACTGCAAGCACATAAAAACCATGTATTTATGAGTCAGAGGTCTGGGCGCTATATACTCCTGTTCACCTGTTCATTTTTATTTGTTAGCAAATTCTGCTAATAATAGTTAGGCAAGAAGGAAGAAAAATTGCTTTCCAAACTGTTTAAAAAACTTCATAAAGGTACCTTAAATTTCTAAGCTCTCATGAATGTAAAGACAAACAGAAGTCATTAAGTCTGGACACTCATCACTTTCCTGAAAGTGCAAGTACATCTCATGCTCATTTTAAGAAATCTAATCATATCATCACTTTCAGAAACAATGCTGCAATTCTTATTCATCTCAAAAGTACAAAAGGACAATTGCCTTTTACACCGTGGCCTTCCAAACATGCTTTCAACAGCATTAGTCATAGCATAGCTATGGAAACACCAAGCTGGAATCAATTCCACCAACCCAAATCCTGCTGTGCCCACATACTGCAGGGGACAGAGGTATCCTCTTTCAAAATTAGCTCCATTATTCCTACTTTAATGTCTCTAGGCTGTTTCATACATATGAAACCATACAGCCTCAGGTTGCTGCAAATGAAATGGTCAGTATGATCGTTACCATGATGCTCGGACAACAGGTGCTTTGCAGATGAAGTCTGGATGCTGAAAGGTAGTGCATTCCCAAAACTTTCTCAGACTTCAAGATAAGACTAAGTGAGCAGGATTAGCTCTTCAGTCAGCAACTATCCGTACAAAATTATTCACACAACACATCTGTAATATTGAAAGAAAGGACCAAAGGAACATAAAACTGGAAATTGCTAGCCTACTTTATTTCAGTGCTTTAGCAGTATCAAAATATATTTTATTTATTGGCAGTTATACCTAATTTCAACTTTAATCTAAAAATAAGGAGGGATGGAAGTAAAATGGAAAGATGGAAGACAAAGTTTCAATCATTCTTGTATTTTAATGGTTTGGTTTCAAACTAAACCAGAAAAAAATAAGCAAGCTGAGTCTTCTTAAAATGTGGATTATTGACCCAACAGATCCTAACTATTTCAGGGAAGTCATCAGTGGTTTTTAGACACATGGATTATTAACCACAAATATTTTTATTACATTTAAGCTTACCAAAGCCACCGTAAGTACACAGGTTACGTTTCTACAAAGGGAAATGAGTTAATCTATTTTTCAGTGTGACTAATTGCACGAGAAATGCTTAAGACTTCTATAAACTTTCTTCTTTAAAGGAAGTTGTTATGGGAATGTAAAGATAAGCGTCAGACTGCAAACTTCCAAATGCCTTTGCAGTTCTCTGAATTATTTTTTGAGAAAAAAAAAAAAAAAACATATCCCCTGTAACTTACTTTAGTTTCCACATCTGAATAGACAGCATATCTTTATAGTCAGTTACAGACTCCTAAAAGCTGTTCGCATGAAGTACACGAAGCAATTCCACCACCATAAAGTAAGCAGCAGAGAACACTGCAGATCCAGGTATTCAGCACTTAAGCTTTAGCATATGTTGCACTATCTCTCTCTCTCTGGGAAATAAATAAAAGCCTAAAACACACCCCAGGAACAAACAAACAAACCCCCCAACAAACAGAACCTGTCATCTGGGAAAAAATCTTTACTAATCACGTTTTGGAGAACCAGTATCCTGTGTCTCCACATCATGGGCAGCCTCTGTTTAACATTTAAGTCCTCTCTATGAAAAGTAACAGTTTCTCCTCCAATCCTGAACTCTCAGTGACCGACACGGCAAGTAACAGTTTTCCCATACCCCGTCAGCCAGTGCCATTAATGATCATCACAACCGAATCAAACGCCTTCAAGCAACTATCTGCTTCTGATGAATCTCCATCCCAATGAGATAAATCGGCAAGAGGCAACCTGCTGCCTCGTTTACGCCTTTTGAATGCGAGGAGCAGAAGTTGGATGGAAAGGTTTTACTGCCCTTAGGGCTCCGAAAGATGCTAGATGTGGCAGTGAGCCAGCTCTCCGAGGGAGCCTCCTTCGCCGTTTCTCTCACAGCTATTTTCTGATGGATAATTTTTAAACAGACACACACAAGCACAGGAGACACCACAACACAGGGCCGGGGGTTTTGTTTTTGTCATGTAAGTATTTGTACTCGTAAGGAGGAGCTCAAGGTTTCAACCGGTTTCGGTTTGAGATTTAGGGTTTTTTTTAAAGAGAGGAAGAGGGGGTCCTGGATTTTTTTTCACCTCTAGCTGTCTGCCCCTCTACAAGGAACAGCAGATAAAACACCTCTCTTAACCCACCTAGGCTCAATTAGTGCAACGTTTTGCACACATCCAGGCAATCACCAGGCTGAGAGATTTAGTTCACTCCTCGTGCGTGTTGCACAGAAACCTTTAGTTAGGGCTGGAAAGAGGTTTCTTTTAAAAACCTCAAAAAACCCAAACAAAAAAAAACCAAACAAACAAAAAAACCCCAACACAAAACCCAACAAAAAAAAACCCACAACAAACCACCGACCTTCTCACAATGTAATTTACAGTGTGGAAACGCCTACAAGGAGATGAAGTACCTGCACTGGGGAGATGTTCAGTTGTTCACTTCATCTTCCGTTGACAAGGAAACCAAACCGCACTTCATTCTCCAGAAAAACCTTCCACTGCCATCGTTTGAAAATGTATTTATTTGTATATATGTATATATCTATCATCACCATCACGATAATAATAACCATCACAAAATACTGCCGGCAAAAGTATTAAAAAAGTCAAGGTGCAAAATGTGCAAAAGTAAGGATCATCTCTTTGGCTTTCTGTTTTGCTTTGTTATCTTTAAGGAGGAAAAAAAATATTTAAAAATTGTAACTGTAACAGGCTGCAAGAAAAGTTTCACATTATAAACAGGCATCAAAAACTGAAAAAGAAGAAAAAAACCCAAAACCTGCTTATTGCACTGAGAAAAAAGAAAGAAAAAAAAAACCCACAAAAATAATACATTAACATCTTGCTCTGGGGTTTTCACAAGTATTGCAAGATTACAAACTCTACGTAAACACTGCTGTAAAATGCATTCGCAATTCCCATCTCTAACAAAAAAAAAAAGAAAAAAAAAGGCAAACCTTAAAAAAAAATTAAAAATAAAAATAAAGCATCAGAGAAAATCCTCTGGAAAAAAAAAAAAAAAGAATGCCTTTTCTTTTTATTTTTAAAAATAAGCATCATATTTCACATCGCTTTTCCATGCCACAACAAAACCAGTTGCATACATAGAGAGATATATAGCTACCAAATGTATATCAGTTGTTGCTGGACTGGCAAGTCTGTATTATTAATATTATCATTTTTCATTCCCAGTGACTCCCGGCCCCAGCAGCACCTTTTGCTCACAGTTTAGTAACCATCACATGCTAGGTAAAAAAAGAAAAAAACAAAAACAAAAACAAAAACCCCAAAACCACAAAAACTTGTCATCAGCAAAAGATCAAATCCATGTAAACAATAATCAAAGAGGAAGGGGAAAAAAAAAAAAGGAAGAAAAAAACCCCACCAACAAAAACAAAAACAAAACAAAAAAACAAAATAAAGGAAAAAAATAAACAGAACAAAAAAAAAAAAAAAAAAAAAAAAAGAAAAAAAAAAAAAAAAGAAAAAAAAAAAGACAAGAATGTCAGTGGAAAGGTACTCACCGAGCGGGAGTAAAAGGGAGGAATAAAAATGAGAGTTACTATAAAATACAGTATGGCGGTGACAGAAGGAATGAGGCGCTTTTTTTCTCCTCTCCTCTCTAGTCTCTGCCTCCGGCAACCGCCACGTGATCCTCCGCCGGGCGGACTCGTAGCCGGGAGGGCGCAGCGGCGGCGCCGGACGCGGACCCAGCCCGGCCCCGGCCCGCCGCCGCAGTCGCCCGGCTCCTGCCGCCGCCCTACGCTCCGCGGCTCCTGCAGCTCGCACGCGGTCGCTGCACGCTGGCGCCGAGGAGCAGGCACGGTGCGGAGGAGGGCGCGTCTTGCGCGGCAGCGCAACTTGCTCACCCGCGCTGCCCGAAGTTGCCGCCCCCTCTTTCCCAGCCGGCGTGGCGCCGCTCGCCTGCGGGACTAGGGCCGGCAGGCGGGCGGAGCGCAGACCGGGGCCGGGACTTGCCCGGGTGGGAGGTGCTGCGCCCTGGTCCGGCGCCGGGCCCGACTGCGAGCTGCCTCTCCTGCTGCCCGGCGAGGGGCGGGGGGGGGCCTTTGCACGGCGGTACCGCGTGTGTGCGCACGCCGGGGACAGCCTCACCGCTAAGCCACTGGGGAGCCCGCCCGCTTTGCTTCCCGGGGGTGCCCCTCCTGCAGGGTCCCGCCTTCTCCAACCCGCGCTAGGGGTCTGCGCACAGGGCCACTGCTCCTGCCGCCTGAGCTAGGGGGTGGCACGGGTTTCCCCGGCCGCCGCTCCTGCTCCGGGGCTGCTTGCCGCGCTGCTGTGCTGGGGCTGCAGCCGCTGTGCCACCCGGCCGTGTAAAGCAGCGCTTCTCCGTCTCCTTCCGGAGAGCGTTTCTGTGCGCAACTGGGAGGAGAGGCGCAGGTAGCAGCTTTTGTTCTTTGGCCTCTGCCCGGTCTCAGAGTCTTGCTCTCCTCCTGCCCTCCGAGTAGCAGGGCTACTGCTTCCCATAACAAAGTTATTGGCCGGGGTGGGAAGGAAACAAGTGTTTTGGGAGGGCTTATTCCCGACGGCAGCCCGTCGTGGGCTGGCGACAGGGTGACCCCGAGTGGGCACCACCCCTTCGGCACCACGGGCAGCTGTCCACAGCCTCGTCTGAACGGGAACTGGGCCTCAAAGCATAGGGCAGCGGCCCCGAAGCAACCCTATGGCTAACCGGGTGGCAGCTCTCTCTCTTCTCCGTCAACAGACGAGAAACACACTGGAGCAGGCTGGCTGCTATTGCTGCTACCGGCTCCTCAAGACGCTTGCTGTTCCTTTTTCACTCTCCTCGCCGATTCCTCATTAACAACGCAGCAGAGGCAGCGAGCAGCGGCTAGGCTGAGAGCAGCTGTGCTGGAGCTCGTGACTGGAACCAACACCTGTGCATGGTACCGCCTGGCCCAGCTCACTGCCCCCCACCTGACGGGTCCGCAAGAGCAGGAAGAGACATCTGCATGAGACAAATTAACGGAGGGATAGAGGTGTGCATCCACAACCACTCACTGTGATGGAGAGAACCACCTAGGCAACACTTCCCTGCTCCCTCCCTTCTTCCTCAATTTTTTTTTTTTCCTAAGATTCCCTTTCTCTTCATGTGGGTCAGGAGGCAGGAGATACAGTTGTGTTATTACTCTATAAAAATTACTCTGACCAGTAAGAGGATGCCCTGCTATATAAGAGACTGGTGAGGGCACCAGCCTACCTTCTTCACATGCACAAAGCTTCTTCCCTTACTCTGACCATTTCTTTTGTTCTTTTTTTATCCTGTATCTCTTCCCTGGTGTTTCTGGAAAACAAAAAGAGAAAAGAGGTTCTCCCTTTCTTCCTTGCTCTCAGCTTCGTTTATGAAGTATGAAAAGAACACTGACCAAAGTTTAAATATATACATATATATCACATGTTTTCTTGTTTTTTATTTTGGCACTGAGCTTGTTCTGGCATTTCATACCAGTGCTGGTTGTCTTCCTCTCACTAAGTTTGACTCTCGGGAGTAGAACTGTGCATCTGAGAAGTTACAGCAAAGAAAGAGAAAGTCCTTAGAGATAGAAAGATTGACAAGAAATGAGAACGTGTGGTGGGAAAACTGTCCAACCTGATTGTACAATGTTGAACGTGCACCTGACAATGAACTCAGTCACACTGTCATGGTGTTACAAACTTCTTGAGATTCCAGATATGGGAGATGTATTTCCTTGGGTGGTGTACTCTGAGTAGCAGCTCCACAGTTCAAGTGATTTTTAAATGATATTTGACATCAAAACATGTTTGTAGGATCGAGACCTAAATAGCAATCCTATTTCTTGTTGCTTTTCAATTTCCATTACTGCCTCTAACTTTGAGCACGTATTTCACAGAACCATAGAATGATTTGGGTTGGAAGGCACCATAAATACCATCTGGTTCCAAATCCCCTGCCATGGGCAGAGCCACCTTCCACTAGACCTCAGCCAACCTGGCTTTGTTATTTCTTCATGAAATAACAACAGCAATAACAGTTAAAGGATGGTGTCTTATTAATTCAAAGCTTTCTACTAGATGCAGTTTATATATTTGGATCTCATTAACACCTATACAAGAAACTGGATACATATATTTTGGACAATATATTTCATGTAGTATTTACTAAGATTCCAAGAACTAAGAACAAGGTAAACATATTTTCCTCTTCCATGTATATATATCGATTTGTTGTACTTCAATGAGTTAGAAAGTCATTATGATACATTGGGTAAAGCTGGATGTAAACACTTAGAGATGCACAGCTTAGTGCTGTTCTAAATCTCATGGGCAGTGCAGTGAGCTGTTCCAGACCAATCTAGAGACAGAGCTAAAGAGAATTTGGGATCAGAAATTGTCATAAAAATAATGTCTTGTTATAGGTAGCATTCTTAATGTTGTGAAGAACTGGTTCCCGTGGGCATAGCCTTAGGTTTACCTAAGGAATCATCAAAGTATGCCTCTGTTACTTTTCTGCTTGCAATCCATCAAGATGGAATAAGCATTGGGGAGCAGGAGCTGCAAAAAGTTTTCAAGGATATGTGTTTGGAACAGGTTACAAACAAGCAAGAGCAAGCTTGGAAGTACCATGTGTTCATCAAATTCCAGAAAGCCTTTGCTCAGGAACATCAACTTTCTGGCTTCTCCTGCTGGAACTTTTCTACAACAGCAGTTTTACACTTGGTACTGGACCTGAGTGAGGGAAAGTTCAGCACATTGTACATAGCCAAGCTATAAAATATTCAGTGCTCAACAAGAAGGAAAAAGTAGTGTCACTTAGATCATTTCCAGGGCATGAATGTTCACGTGGCAGTAGAGTTCCTGCTGGTATTTTTCAGTCTTTCAATTTTCCTGCTGCAGGAGAGCATCTGAGCTCCACTGCAACATGACTAACAGTTATCCTTGAAAGTAACCAGGAAGTCTGGGCAGAAAGTGTGTGAACCAGCACTTCTGTGCCTCTGCCTTGGCTGCCAGTATAAAGATGCTTCCTAAGGTTCCCAAAATGTTGTATAGCATGGTCAGTGCTCTGTGCCTTATGTTGGGCTTGTTTCATCATGCTATACAATCCCAATATTTCACATCTCTTTCCTAGATCTCTGCAGTGCCACTCCCTTGCCCTCTCTCGAACCACCCCACCCCCAGAAGCAGTAGTAAATCTGCGCTAAGGTTACCACATTGCCTATAATCTGTTTTTCTTGATTGCATTTAAATGTCTGTCCTCTCAGCACAGGGCTGCTGCAGTATGTGCACCTTGCTTTGGCAATATTGTCCCCTTTCTACTGATGCTAGTGTTGGAATAAAGTACTTCTTTTTTTTTTTCTTTTCCTATTAATTCTGTTTTTCTAAACATCACTTTTACTGCCCTTACACTTTCCTAAAACAAAGAAGTTTCTCTTTGCAGGTGGTAAGCAATAGTTGGAGTCCAGCCCTAATGCCCTGCCTTTGTACAGATCCATCAGCATGACTCAGCAGCCTGCAAGCCTGAACTCAAGTTGCAAACAGTTACTGGCAGAAGTCAGCTAAAACAATACCAGATGCAAAAATATTAACTGTAATAATAACAATAATGAAAAAATAATTAGTGGTCCTTTTTGGAGATACAGCTGCCTGACTCTGCTTTAATGGCTAATTTGGATAAAATCCTTTTGAGACTAAACCAGGGTGGAGGTTTTTTTGTTTGTATATGGTGTCTACCATGACAACAGCAAAGGGAAAACTAGGTGACTCTGGCAATAAATGCAAAAAGAATTACTGGAAGTTAGGCAAGGTATTGCATTGTTAAACTGTTAAAGGAATTATATTTCTTAAACTTTCAAATTACCATAGAGTTAGATGTCATAACTTACATCCATCTTTATTTTGTTGTGATTAAATTGCTACACCTTAGAGAAACTGTATTACTTCACATTTTTAAAATCACCTCCAGTTCATGGCGATAAATATGAGATATTACTAAAACATTTAAAAAATATTATTGCTTCATATATTTTTCTCTTCATGTTCTTGTTCTTGCGAATTTTTTTTCCTACAGGATCATTGTTCACTTTCACAAAATTCTGCACTACTTCTACTTGCCTCACAGTGCTTTTAAGACACTGTATTTATCTAGATAGGGAAGGTAATTCACTTCTAGTACCATGTTTTCAGGTGAAATTTCCAAGTGACAGAGCACAGTTCGGGTTAAAAAAGGCCAGCAATAAATGACAGAAGGAATAAAAGTAAGGCAGCTGTGTTTAAAAGGAGGGCAAATCAAGTACCTGCATGTTGCACCCACTATAGGGGGGAATCAAATAGAAAGTAAGAAATAATATTTGCGGCACTCTTAAAAAAAAAAAAAAAGTTCTTTTGTTATATTAGAGGGGGTTTTGAGAGGGAGGAGGTTTTAGCAAAATGCTTTGTACTTGGAAAGTTTGATCTCGCGTGCTGTGCTTTTTGAAACAGTCACAATCAGAGCACACAGAATACAACAAACTGTCCTCAAAATAACTGTTTTCGCATATTATTTTATATAAACAAACCAATAATGATATCTACATTAATCAGTGAGAATCAGTGTGCACCTACTTTCAAAATTGTTGCATTTTTTTCCTTTTAATTCATTATTTTCTTGAAAGGGTTAATGAATGAGTATGGGTTATAATGAGCATGTCTCAGTCTGTGAGTTTTGCAATAAATAATTCTGGGAACAGTATGAGTTAAGGCAGCTTACGATCAAATTCACTGATCTGCACCATCTGTTCTTATGTATTAATTTTATATATGACAATCTTTCCATAGAAAGAGAATTCAAGACGTGCTCCCAGGAGGTTTTTTACAGTGAAGTGTTTGTTTGTTTGTTTTTAAAATTATGATGTATCAGCCAGATTTCAGTGATGGCTGATGACTAGCACATAGGGTTCAATGTAATGACTCTGAAAGCAGAGAGGGCATGCTGATAGGGTTAATCAAACACAGCACTGGAAAGTTGGACTTTGCAAGGACAAGTAACTCAAAAAGAAAAGAATATGTGATGCAGAGGGTTAAAAAAGGAGAGAGAAAACTGTAGCAAACAAAACCCAAACAAAACAGATCATCTGAAAAGCCCCAACCAAAACCCAACATTAAAAAATTCTGTCAAATTGAGAATGAAGTTGGAGAGATTCTTAAATATAAACTGAGAAACCTGGCTTTGACAGAAGCAGTGGGGAAGAGCTTTGTCTTCTGTGAATCAGAACCCACATGCTCAAGTTGGACACCTATGATTCAGCAGCCATAGGGTGCTTCTCTGTTAGTCAGAGCTCAGTTTACTGGCCAAACATTCATCTCCCTAAACTTACAACAACAGAGACAGGAAGAACAACAGAGACAAGGCAGAGGTGTGGATATGACATGAGCTACACACAATGCCCATCTTTACTACTGGGCACTGTTTTGCATCCTGAGGACTCTATGAGTGTTGGGTAAGGTATCTGGAGTTCTGTGTGCAGTTCTGGAGCCCCCAGCACAGGAAGGACATGGAAGTGTTGGAGTAGGTCCAGAGAGGCCACCAAGATGCCTAGAGGGCTGCAGCAGCTCTCCTATGAGGACAGGCTGAGAGAGTTGGGGCTCTGCAGCCTGCAGAAGAGAAGGCTTCCAGGAGACCTGATAGTAGCCTTCCAGTGTCTGAAGGGGCCTACAGGAACGCTGGGGAAGGACTATTGACAAGGTCTTGCAATGACAGGACAAGGGGCAATGGGTTTGAACTGGCAGAGGGGAGATTTAGACTGGATGTTAGGAGGAAGTTGTTTACAGTGAAGGTGGTGAGACACTGGGACAGGTTGCCCAGGGAGGTTGTGGCTGCTCCCTCCCTGGAGGTGTTGAAGGCCAGGTTGGAGGAGCCCTTGAGTGAGCTGTACTAGTGGGAGGTGTCCCTGCCTATGGCAGGTGGTTGGAACTAGATGATCCTTGAGGTCCCTTCCAACCTTACCATTCTATCATTCTGTGATTCTGTAAATAAATAAATGTGACTGTATGGTTGGTCTTTATCCCAATGATTGTGCACAAAGAGGTGAAATAAGTTTGCATAGGTAGTTGTAATCCAACTACCTGAAAAAATACAAAAGAAATTGTTATTATCATTCCACTGTTGGTAAACATCTATTTGAATGTAAGGGATGCACATGTATCTGTGTATTGGTACACCTGCATCACATAACCTGTTCTACCATTTTCTTTTTTTCTTGACCTTGCCCTCTAGTCATGAATAAGACCTAATCTTAGCTAGCTAACGAGATGTGACATGATTGTAGTCCATAACAGTATGCCTGAAGGCTAGAGGATTTTTGTGTATGTTGTTTTATTCATGTGTTGTCCTGGAGAAGACTGGAAACATCGCATAAGAGTGCTGAGCACTCAGTCTCAGCCTCTAGCCAAAATACAGTGTAAGTACTCTTTTCTTTTAAAATAAAATGATATCAAATTTAATGTAATTTCTATGGGGGTTTTGGTTTGTTTCTTAATGGAAAGACAATTTGCACTAGAGCATGTCTGACTAACCTTGTCTAGCCTGCACAAATGCAGAGAATTTCTAGACAGTAGGATATTTACTCTATAATTATATCAGGTAAGTTGAGGTCAGTAATTTTGATCATCTCTGTCAGCATTTATTAATTTATCTTCTCTTATGTTTATTCTGAATAACACAAGCTCTTTTTCATAATCAAAATTTCTTTTCTCCATCTCCTACTTATCAAGCTTTATATTCCATCCCGTTTCTCCTTTGAGTTAAATCATTATTCTGTGAGACCATCTAGCAAATCTGTACAAGACAGATTTCCCTTC
>VWZE01011369.1:73236-85122 GCA_013396675.1 Eubucco bourcierii
TCCCATGGACTTGTGGGTGTCCAAGTGGCTCAGCAGGTCCTGAACTAATTCCTCATGGATTTCCAGGGCAACACACCGCTCCCTGACCGCATCACCCAGATCAAGAGGCCACTTGTCCTGAACTCCTCCCTCCTCACTGTGTAAAATTGAGGCAAAGAAGGTTCTATTGATTCTATTATGTGGTCAGTAAAACTCTCTTTGCAGAATGTATACATATTTAATCAAATTAATTTAAATGATTTTAAAGAAACATTTAGAAAATGTAAACAACTGGAGAGTTATGCAGCACAAACTGCCGCCTAAAGATTAAACATAAAGTTTCATGAAGTTCAGAAAAGAGAGTTAATCTACTCACTGGTTGGAGCCTCAGTATTTATAATTCGAAAGTATCTGTAGAAACTTAAATGAAGAAAAATACAGTCCCTGCCACGTGTGGCCTTCCATGTGGCAGTGATGCAATGTGGTTTTGCTGCTTGCGTAGCTCCAATGGAACACGTTGTCTGAGGAGATCCATGGATGCAAAGCAAACCTTCCGTGGCTCTCAGGAGGTTATCGGAGCGGTCAGCCCCTGGGCGAAGCAGGATCCCGATTTCCAGGCTGGAGCAGTCCGATCGGCTGCAGTGCACAGCAAAGGGGTCGACTCTCGGGCTAGAGCGGCGGGCAGGCAAGTCCCGGTGGCATAAAATCATCGCTAGGCTGTCTCTTAGACTCGGCCAGCGTCAAACGGACTGGGGCTGGGCTGAGCTCAGGCGGGCAGCTGTACCCCAGCGTGGGGCAAGCCTTGCAGTACCTTAGCCTGGTGTGTCAGACAGGCAGGGACAGGTCTGACGTTTGTGGGGAAAAATAAGTCCCCTGCTAAGTGAGGCAAAGCAACACAGACAGGGAGTTGACCAAATAATAGCAGTAGCAGCAAACAAATGAGTTGGTTGGGGTTTTGAAGTGTTTTGACCGAATGTTTTTGACCAATAGTAACAGACAAAAAACATCCCTGGAACCAATCCCAAGTTACCTCACTAAAAAAGGGCGATGCACAAGTCCAGCATCGTGACCTCTGTTCACCAGAGACAAAGCAGAGTGTATGGTATATCCAAATATGGTGCTCTATGGTAGACTGCGAGGCTTTTGTCTGCTTTCTCGCTTCTTCCACCTGGGAAGAAGGGAAGAACAGGGTTGGGGTGGGGGGAAGATGAGTATTCAGGTGGATATTTAGGATAACTGTTCCAGGTATAATTTGGGCCTTCCACCACATAACCATATCAGAGCACACAGCAGTAGTGCATCCAGGCAAAATGATTTGTGATGAACATTCATTTTGAAGGGAGAAGGTGAAATTCTCCTGAATTATTGAGAAGGGCTGAGTGATCAAACACACTTTTTTCTAAGGAACTCCTATCACTTCTGTTCTACTTTCAGAGTCATTTTACTTCATCATGAATACTTTGCATTTATAAATTGCTTAGCACGGTAGTATGTGAAGCCATGAAAACAGCAATTGGATTAAAACTGTGAAAGACCCAGACAAATCAAAGAGTTTAAGTAACGTGATTCGTATGCCCAAACTCAAGAGACTGTCCCTCAAGGAATAACATTATTTTAGCACTGAATTATTTATGGCGTTTCTCTTTATTTCTGAATTTCACCTGTGTTTCCTGGGGGTGTGTGAAGTCATAGAGAAGTAAAGACATAAATGTGGCTTAGGTCTTTCTGTAGATAGTGTTCTGGTCTACTAGATTGTGGGAAGTCTCCTGTGCCTTCTACTTCCCCCATCTCGTTTCTTTAGCTCTGTGGCACATCTTCTCAGTCTTCAGCAATTCATTATTCCATGCCCCAGTCAACACAAGCTCCTCAATCACATTTTGCACACCACCTAGAGTGATACAGTCAAAACATCAATGGCCTAATTCCTTTCTACAGGATGAATGGACGAGAAGAAGAGCCAGTCAGCAGTGGTGATTAGGAAAGATTGTGCCTTGTGCTGCAGTTTTAGCTAGGGGGGTGAAAGTCCTACCAACACAGGCACTAGAGTTACAGAGGGATAAAAGGATCTGCACAGAATGATAGAATGGTAAGGTCGGAAGGGATCTCAGGGATCAGCTAGTTCTAACCACCTGCCATAGGGAGGGTCACCTCCCACTACTACAGGTCACTCAAGGCCTCCTCCAACCTGGCCTTGAATACCTCCAGGAAGGGAGCAACCACAACCTCCCTGGGCAACCTGTCCCAGTGTCTCACCACCCTCACTGCAAACAACGTTCTCCTAACATCCAGTCTACATCTTCCCTCTGCCAGTTTAAACACATTGCCCCTTGTCCTGTCATTGCAAGACCTTGTCATAGTCCCTCCCCAGCCTTCCTGTAGGCCCCTTCAGATCCTGGAAGGCTACTCTAAGGTCTCCTGGAAACCTTCTCTTCTCCAGGCTGCAGAGCCCAAACTCTTGTAGCCTGTCCTCATAGGAGAGCTGCTGCAGCCCTCTGAGCATCTTCGTGGCCTCCTCTGGACCCACTCCAGCACTTCCATGTCCTTCCTGTGCTGGGGGCTCCAGAACTGCATACAGAACTCCATACTGCGTGCTCACTCACAGCCTCCAAATATTCACTGGGCTTTCACTGTTAAAAGAAATATTGACATAATGTCATGATGTTTGATGATATTGTACTTTTGGGTATTAGAATCAGGAAAGATTCAAACAATAAACTTCACAACTGCTAACAATAAAAATGTTTCTGAATCCCTCTAGTTCTTCATCTGGTCTTGAAAACAGTGCGGGAACATTTATAGTGAGGGTGGTGAGGCACTGGAACAGGTTGCCCAGGGAGGTTGTGGCTGCTCCCTCCCTGGAGGTGTTCAACACCAGGCTGGATGGGGCCTTGAGTGAGCTGTACTAGTGGGAGGTGTCTCTGCCTATGGCAGGGGGTTGGAACTAGATGATCCTTGAGGTCCCTTCCAACCTTACCATTCTATCATTCTATGATTCTATGATATCGATTCCCAAACCAAAGGAATCTCAGGTACCATCACATTCTTTCAACCTGCTCATTGTGGAACTGGGTACTCAGTGACCTCCAAAGAGTAACTTATCAGTGCAGCTACAAGTCACCATAATATTGGTATTTCTCATATATTCAGATTTATGAATAAAATACAGAATATATCAAAAGGAGCAATGTGGTGAGTGTAAATGGGATTAAGGATTGGAATCTATCTTGGACTGTCTGACACAGGGCTTTTTTCCAAGCGAACTTTACAGTAGCTGTAAATGATAGTAACAGTACAAAAAATCGGGGGAAAAAAAAAGTTACAAGTGCAAGGTTGCATTTTTTAACAAATAGCAATTACAAATGCAAAATAAACATTGAGATTAATTTGACATGAAAAGTCCACGTTAAGCAGGTGTTGCTATATAATCAAGAAATGTGAGAGAAAAATGCTGAGAATTAATTTCAACATGCCTAATGAAGCAAAGAAGCTTAGAAGTAATACTCAATCCACAGAGAACAAAGGAAAAACTACTCTTTCCAGGTATCTCTGCTGTGTTTTGTAGACTTGATAATTATCTCGTTTTACAAATGCAAAGATTAGCAGTTGTATTTTTTGAAAGTTCTGATGGAACCCGTTAGATTTGGTAAAACCCTCCTCTGTGTGTAAACCTGAAGTAATCTCTCCATTTACATTCCTTTCTGGTTTCAGGCTAATTAGAATATTTTAATGGAGAAAATTACACTCTAGGCTGTGAAAGGAAAACGAAAACATCATGATGTCTACTTCACTCATATGCTTGCTGGAGAATTGTTTGGGAACAATAATCAAAACATTAGATAAGTCAGTCTCTCTCTGGCTCTTGTTGGAGCAGGAGCTGCTGAGATGATCTAGCAGCTTCTGGCTCTGACTCCTCTGCCAATTAATCCTCACTAACCACTTTTCTTCTAACCCACCTGGCTGATCCTCCTAATTTACCTTGCACGTAAGACAAACCTTGGGGTAAGGTACAGGGGTGGGGAGAAGGTGGAAGGGTGGTTGGGAGCCCCTCCTGGGGTCTCTGATTTCTGGGTGGGGAGTTGTGTTTCTGTATTACCTTTTACTTGTATATTTCTGTAAATATTCTGTATGTAGTGTATATATCTGCTGTACATTGTGCAAAGCTGTAAACAGAGCTTCATCACTTAACTTCCAGCCGGCTGAGTTCTAGTCTGGGTCATTTTACAAAGTGTGGGGGGGCAGGGAACTCCCAAACCTTCACACTTTCCTTGTTTATTCTTGTGATTTCAAGTCTGAAATCTCAGAAGGGAATTAGAGCATATTACATAACTGGAAAAGCATCCTTCTGTACTGCAAATCCTACCCTAGTATTTGTGATTTATTTATCTGTGAGTGATGGCAGCCTAGGGAGATTTTGCATTCTTACAGAGAGCTCCTGTTTTGCAAAGATACATTTGGGGTATTACATTAAAATCAAAGTTACAACTCTTAATTTGAGGAAAGTTGTTCCTAACAGTCTAATGCCTGAAGTCAGGAGGACTTCAATGGTAGAATTCTTTTAGAATCATAGAGTCATAGAATAGTAAGGTTGGAAGGGACCTCAAGGATCATCTAGTTCTAACCTCCTGCCATAGGCAGGGACACCTCCCACTAGTACAGCTCACTCAAGGCCTCCTCCAGCCTGGCCTTGAACACCTCCAGGGAGGGAGCAGCCACAACCTCCCTGGGCAACCTGTCCCAGTGTCTCACCACCCTCACTCTAAAGAACTTCCTCTTGACATGCAATCTAAATCTTCCCTCTGCCAGTTCAAACCCGTTGCCCCTTGTCCTGGCATTACAAGACCTTGTCAATAGTCCCTCCCCAGCCTTCCTGTAGCCCTCTTCAGATACTGAAAGGCTACTGTAAGGTCTTCTGGAAGCCTTCTCTTCTGCAGGCTGCAAAGCCCCAGCTCTCTCAGCCTGTCCTCATAGCAGAGCTGCTACAGCCTTCTGAGCATCCTTGTGGCCTCCTCTGGACCCAGTCCAACAGTTCCATGTCCTTCCTGTGCTGGGAGCTCCAGAACTGCACACAGGACTCCAGGTGCTATAACATCTTACTGAACATATAACATCTGCTATAGCGTCTTACTGAACATCCTGTGACAGACACATG
Source organism: Eubucco bourcierii (assembly GCA_013396675.1). Classification (NCBI taxonomy): domain Eukaryota; kingdom Metazoa; phylum Chordata; class Aves; order Piciformes; family Ramphastidae; genus Eubucco; species Eubucco bourcierii. Next base: position 78,365 of record VWZE01011369.1, read on the forward strand.
CAGGCTGCCTCAGTGGAAACATATTTCTATGTATACAGGGGGCATGTCATAAGAAATTAAAGTCTAAGAAAGTCTTGAATCAGTGCTTCTAGACTGTATATATTTCAGTATATGTGCTCAGGGTCTTAGAAGACAACAGGAATCATTGTATAAAAAAAAAAGAAAAATGTTTCCTGAAGCAAAAGACAGAGGGAAATAACAGTTCTGTTTATTGTTCGCAGTCAAAGCCGGGAAATGCAAATCACAAGTCTTGAATTAATTTTCTGGTAGAACACTAAACTACAAACCAGGTTCATTCTGTCTAAAATTTGCATGTTTAGCAGGTATCATCTGTATATATTTGCAAATTTTTTTTAGGCTTTAATTTCATTAGTATAGTAGAAACACTTCAAAGCATAGGCTCAAACACATTTCTTTCTCTGAATTTCCACAACAGCCTTTTCCACCTTTTTGGATGAGATGCATGGTGGTATTGACAAAATTTAAAATAATCTTATGGTGAAGAAAATTCCCCGAGCTGCAACTTTTGTATACCGATCCGTAATGATTTCTGGACAGAAATTCAGAAGGCAGTAATGAACCAAGTACAGAATTCTGAGTGAAGTTTGGTAACAGATCAAAGGCCTATCTAATACCATGCTATTTCTCAAAGTGGTCAAAAGCAAAGGTAAAGGGAAGAATATAAAAATATAAGACCTGGATGAGAATGTATGATATTTTCTCTTACAGCAGTCTAACCTTCAAACACTTTTGTCTCAAGAACTTCCAGAATTGAATACACTTTTCTTGATTCAACAGACCTTGATTTTCTTGAATTCACATTTCTTGATTCAACAGACCTCCATGAACAAGTCAGGTCTTGCCTTGAGCTTATCATAGAATCATTCAGATTGGAAAGGATGCTTGAGATCACTAGGTCCAACCACTAACCCTGCTCTATCAAGTACACCACTAAACCATATCACTAAGCACCACAGCTAAAACGTATCCAGAGATGGTGGCTCAGGCAGCTCCCTGTTCCTGTGACTGACTAGTCTACCAACAAAAAATATTTTTCCTAATGTCTCGCCTAAACCTACCCTGGTGCAGCTCGAGGCCATTCACCAGTGCCTACCTCACTATATTGTCCCCTGAGGTAGTTGATGAGGGCAATAAGGACTCTCCTCCACCTCCTGTTCCTCAAACTAATCGGTCCCAATTTCCTCAACCTTTCTTCATAAGACTCTTTCTCTAGGCCCTTCACCAGCTTAGTTGCTCTTTTTTGCTCTCACTCCAGCCCCTCAATCTCCTTCATGTAAAAGTACCCCAAACTGAACACTGTACTCTAAGTGTGGCCTCACCAAGGCAGAGTATAAGGTGATAATCACTTCCCTGATCCTGCTGGTCACACTATGTCTGATACAAGCCAGGATGCCATTGGCTTTCTTGGCCTCCTGGGCATGCTGCTGGCTCATAATCAACCATTTGTCAATTACAACCCTCAGGTCCCTTTCCACCAGACAGATTTCCAGCCACACTTCTCCAAGCCTGTAGTGTTGCTTGGCGTTGCTGTAGCCCAAGTGCAGCCCAACCTGGCACTTGGCTGTGCTGAAGCACATACCATTTGTTCAAGGCCAGGCTGGACAAGGCCTTGAGTGAGTTGCACTAGTGGGAGGTGTCCCTGCCTATGGCAGGGGGTTGAAACTAGATGGTCTTTGAGGTCCCTTCCAACTTTACCATTCTATGATTCTATGATTGACTTCAGCCCATTGATCAAATCTGTCTAAGTTTCTCTCTTGACCTCCCCATGCTCAAGCAGACCAACACTGCCACCTAATTTGGTGTCGTCTGCAGTCTTACCAGTGATGCACTCCAACTCCTCATGAAAATCATTAACAATTTAAACAGAAGTTTTAAACTTTTAAAACCCTTTCACAAAAAGTTTATAGCTCAGCTATCAAATGCACAAAGGATCACATGCTGGTCTTTGTTTTGAGTGTGCTTAGCATTAGTGTTATCCAGTCTCATTGTAGGACCTTCATAAGATACCAGCTAGTGCCAGGGATTTTTAGTAAGAATTGTCTTAAAAATTTACAGTTCAGTTGAAATTGGGATTGAGTAGAGTGTAAATAAGTACCACGGAAGTTTATAGAGTGCCTTAGTCTTTTAAAACTGCGTACCTGGACAGGTTTGGTAGTTGTCATTTTTGTTACAGAAACTACCTGACAGCATTCCAAGAAATTCAGGATTAGCTTAATTGACCCTGACATTATCATCTGTAAGTTTATTTTTGCTTCCTCCTCCCTTCATAAAAAATCTGGATGTATACACTGAACTGCTTCTCTGGTGAAATCTCTAGGTCTTTATAGCATGCTTTGCCATACGTATCCATACAAATGTTTTATTTCTCTTATTGGTTTAATCTTTTCCGAGGCTTGGAAGATGTAAGTAAGAACATGCTTCTTTATTCCACAGCTCTTCTGACTCTGCTCATTTCTGGGCCAGTGTAGGTTCGGATTATAGGACCCTGAATGAAAAACATGGTCATAAGAAACTTGTGAGCAACTCTCTCAATTTCATAAAAAGTTTGGCAGTCCACACAAAGTGCCCTTATTTGTTTTTATCATTGAATCATAGAATCATAGAATGGTAATGTTGGAAGGGACCTCAAGGATCATCTAGTTCCAACCCCCTGCCACAGGCAGGGAAACCTCCCATTAACATAGGTCACTCAAGGCCTCATCCAACTTGGCCTTGAACAGCTCCAGGGATGGAGTAGCCACAATCTCCCTGGGCAACCTGTGCCAGTGTCTCACCACCCTCACTGCAAACAACTTCCACCTAACATCCACTCTAAATCTCCCCTCTGCCAGTTCAAACCCATTGCCTCTTGTCTTGGCATTGCAACACCTTGTCAATAGTCCCTCCCCAGCCTTCCTGTAGCCCCCTTCAGATATCGGAAGGCTACTCTAAGGCCTTCTGGAAGCCTTCTCTTCTCCAGGCTGCAGAGCCCCAACTCTCTCAGCCTGTCCTCACAGCAGAGCTGCTGCAGCCCTCTGAGCATCTTCATGGCCTCCTTTGGACCTGCTCCAACAGTTCCATGTCCTTCATATGTTGGGGGCTCCAGAACTGCACACAGGACTGCAGGTGGGGTCTGACAAGAGCAGAGTAAAGGGGCAGAATCCCCTCCCTTGCCCTGCTGGCCACACTGCTCTTGATGCAGCCTAGGACTCGGTTGCTGTCTGGGCTGCATGTGCACACTGCAGGCTCATGTTGAGCTTTTCATCAACCCAGACTCCAAGGTCCTTTTCCTCAGGGCTGCTCTCAGCCATTCACCACCCAGCCTGGATTTGTGCTTGGGATTGTGCCTACCCAGGTGCAGCACCTTACACTTGGCCTTGTTGAATGTCATGAGGTTGGCCTGGGCACAGTTCTGCAGCCTGTTCAGGTCCCTCTGGATGGATCCCTGCCCTCTAGCAAGTCGACTGTGCCACATAGCTTGGTGTCATCTGCACACTTGCTGAGGCTGCACTGATTCCTGTGTCCATGGCACTGACAAAGATGTCAAACAGCACTGGTCCCAGCACTGACCCCTGAGGGACACCACTTGGCACTGGTCTCCAGGTGGACATTGTGCCCTTGATCCCCACTCTCTGTGTGCCACCATCCAGCCAATTCCTTACCCAGCAGTGCTCCACCCATCCAGTCCATGTTTTTCCAGTTTGGTGACCAGGATGTCATGTGGGACAGAGTCAAATGCCTTACTCAGGTCCAGGTAGATGTCATCAGTTGCCCTTCCCTTGTCCACTGTTGCTGTGACTTCTTCATAATAAGCCACCAAATTTGTCAGGCAAGATCTGCCCTTGGTGCAGCCATTGCTGGGTACCACAAATCACCTCTGCTTTGTTTTCCTCCTTAACTCAAAGAAAATGATATTGGATGTTAAGTACTACTACTCACATACTTACCAAGTATTCAGAGAAGAAATAATCTTCATAGGATGGGAAAAAATAGATTAGTTTTCTTGCTTGGTTATCTTCTATTTGAGTTAAAATTAAATTGTTGGTTTTCTAATTAATACATTATTGCTTGGTAAGTATATGGCAAGGATGCCTGGAGCTCGAGATAAGAGCTTTTGGATGTTACATACAAATTTACAACAAACAATCAAGCTAAACAAAATCAAGGAAAGAAGGCCTTTGCAAAAGACTGGAAGCAAAACAAACTTTATTTCCTCCAAAACTATCTTCTAGTTATGTGGAAGTTTATTTTTTTCCTTTCTTTTAGATATGAAACCTGAGGGTTAGCAATATGTGAATCAAAAGCCAGGAAACTAAAGCTAACCTCATATTTTAACTTGAGGATATTTTCAAGGTTTCTGTCAGAGACCACAGAGAGATTGCTTTGCAATATCTGAATGGATTTAATTTATTCAGCTGCTTTGTATCGAGCAAGCCACATAGCTCAATTGCTGCTGCAGGAAGGTGCTGTGCAGGCAGGGCACTAGTAGGGTTCTTAATGAAACCTCAGGAGATTTTCCTGTTTTCCCTGGTCTGCAGGGAAATGTTGATTCATTCAGGGCAAGCCACTTATCTGGGTATCTCAGGTTCCCCTAGCTATGAGACAGGACTAACGTTAGAGGTGGCAGATCTATGTTAAAAAACACAACTAAATTCACCATAAATACGTAGATTGACTGGACTCAAACTATTTAGAAGCCTCCATCCTCCAGAATATTTTTTTTTTGTTATGAAAAACTAAGCAATATATTGTTAAAACATAATTCAGGAGTCGATTACAATCTAAGATAAAGAAGACTGTGCCTGCATATAGTATGAAATTGTATATTTCAACGTGACACAAATCTTAATTGGTTGTGCTTTGTTTTGCTGCTTTTCGGGGTCACTCACCTCCAATTCCCGTGATTTTTTGATTCAGCAATTAAAGAAAAGCATCTGTTATTCTCTGAGTTCTAACTGAATTATGTTGCAAAGGAGGTAAATATTGAGAGGTTTTTAATGCTAATTTGCATAGCAAATGAATGAATTACTATTAGCTGCTCCTGACTCAAGTGAAACTGGGAACAGACTTTATGGCATGAATGTGGGAGCAGGGAGTGAAATGTCCCTGTCTCAGTAGGATTCTTTATCTTCTCAGTATATGACATTTCAAATTAGGACATTCATATGACATTCAAATTAGGATATTCTCAAGGTTTAACTACATTTTTCACCAAAATTTAGAGTAAGGCTTTGGTTGCAGGAAGCTTAGGAATATTAGGTCATTTTTTGGTTGGGTTTTTTGGGTGTTTATTGTTTGGTTGGGTTGAGGGTTTTTTGGGGGGGGTGTTTGGGTGGGGTTTTTTTGTTGTTGTTTGTTTGCTTGTTTTTAGTGTGAGTTGTGCTTTTAAGCATGTAGGACTTTGAGGACCCCCACATAGGAAAGTACATAAGATGGCATCCCAAGTAAGAAGGATTATTCACTGGTAAACAACTGGAAATGTATTATTACCTTGTATTGTGTTTTTCCTTCTTGACTGCATATTTATTAGTTTTAGTGCTGTAGCACTTGCAGAGATTTAAGTAACACTACATGGATTAAATCCTTGTCCTGGTTTTGGCGAGGATAGAGCTAATTTTTCTTTTTAGCAGCTAGAATAATGCTGTGTTTTGGATTCATATTCAGTTTCACACAGACAGAACTCCCACACTAGCATGATATTTATACTCTATCTGTAGAGATTTGCCATATCTGTTGATAATAGCTTTCAGTAACTTTGGAATTATCATTGTTCTAGAAGTATGTATTACTCATTAGGAATCTTTGAACTGCTAAAATGTTTTTATCTCATAGCTTAATTTAAAAAAAAAAAGAACATGTTCAGATATTTACTTTTATCTAGCAAGGGAAGCATTTCTTACACAAAGTGAAATGTTCTTATAAATATCTATTAATTTCCTTGGAGAATCATGGTTGTTCACAGACTTCCGTTCCTTTGATTTTTTTTTTCCTTTCATGATTTAGAGTATGCTTCTTTCCTTATTATTAAAAATTATCAGTGTAGATGGAACCATTAGGATATTTTTCTATGCGGCAGCAGGAAATGTTTTCTACTTTTCTTCTGGACTCAAGTTCATTTATTACATTGCTTCATATTTACAAGGCAGTAGCAGCTCTGAGTAATCATTACAAATCAATTGATAATGTTGCACAGTAGGTTTTTGGAGTGTGGAACCAGACTCCATCAAAGATAAATCAATGAAAGTCTGTGGTTGCCTGTGAAAGTTTTAGAATGATCTCACTGCAAATAGCTAAAATATCAATTTCTAACTACAATGACAGATTAATACAATGTAAATTTGTGGACACTTAAATTCAGTTTCAGATTACAAAGAAAAATTGCATTGCCCATCTGGAGTCCTGTGTGCAGTTCTGGAGTTCCCAGCACAGGAAGGACATTGAACTGTTGGACCGGGTCCAGAGGAGGCCACCAAGATGTTCAGAGGGCTGCAGCAGCTCTGCTCTGAGGACAGGTTGAGAGAGTTGGGGCTCTGCAGCCTGGAGAAGAGAAGGCTTCCAGGAGACCTTATAGAAGCCTTCCAGTATCTAGAGAGGGCCTACAGAAAAGTTGGGGAGGGACTATTGACAAGGTCTTGCAATGCCAGGACAAGGGGCAATGGGTTTGAACTGGCAGAGGGGAGATTTAGAGTGGATGTTAGGANGGTGTAACTGTACTGAGTGCATTTTATATTTACAGATGGTTTCAGATTGTAGCAGTC
>VWZE01011371.1:0-11274 GCA_013396675.1 Eubucco bourcierii
CACACTCAAGCATCTCAATGTCCTTCTTAAATTGAGGATCCCAGAACTGGACACAGGACTGAAGGTGTGGCCTAAGCAGTGTAGAGTACAGGGGGAGAATGAGCTCCCTGCTCCTGCTGGCCACACTATTGCTGATGCAGGCCAGGATGCCATTGGCCTTCTTGGCCACCTGGGCACACTGCTAGCTACTAATGGCAGCTGTAAGTCGGACCTACCATATGCACTGCATTTGTTCGTTCACCTAACGAGATTGGATTTATACTAATTTAACCACCAAATTTAAAGACTGCACCTGCACATACAGCCTTCTTCATACCTCTCTTATTCATTCCTAGTATCAATATTGTTTGCTACTGCCTCACAGTGCAAAATGATCACTCTGCAGTGAAGCTCCTGGGTTTGATCTGTGATAGCTGTCTGCACATATCAGCATTGTCTGTTACGTAATCGCTCCAATCATTGGCATTTTCTTTGAAAAGAAAAGTTTTTTTATTTTCAAATGTGAGCTATTTCATGGAGCTTTCTTAACATAAGTGAGGTCTCTTGCTCTAGAAAAAGAAAAAAAATCAGTAAAATGTGACCACTAGATAAAGAAACTGAAAATATGGGATCATGCAAGCATTTCAAATTAAGTCAAATTAACTGAGAGTGAGTCTGTATCAAAGACTGCATAAAGCAATGTCATTAATTTTCATTTTTGTAAGCAGCTCTGCATTGTTTTTCCTTTTTTTTAAAAGGATACATTCATTTATCCAAACATGAAGAGCCCTGTCTAATGGGTTTAGTTCCCTATAAAGGGTGTTTATGCCTTTATTAATGTAAAAACTAAAACAGGGTCTAAGAAGCTCCAGGAATGAGGTGAAATGGTCTTTTAGCTCTAAAGCTGTAATTTGCTCCACATCAAGGGGAGAGAGGAAATTTTCATCAGGGATTTGAAGAATGCAGAATGTTTGACTTACATGAGAAATCCCTGCATTGTATCCATTTATACCTCATCATACTTTCCAATATATCCTGCCAGCTCAAGATACCATAAACTGTCCTAACCAGACTCCAGAGTTCCTCCAGGTAAACACCCCTGCAGGTGGTGACCAGAGCTACTACAGAACATAAAGTTTGACTCTATACAGAATCATAGAATGGTAAGGTTGGAAGGGATCTCAAGGATCAGCTAGTTCCAACCCCCTGCCATAGGCAGGGACACCTCCCACCAGTACAGCTCTCTCAAGGTCTCATCCAATCTGGCCTTGAACACCTCCAGGGAGGGAGCAGTCATAACCTCCCTGGGCAACCTGTGCCAGTGCCTCACCACCCTCACTGTAAAGAACTTACTCCTAAGAAAAGAAAGAGCCAGGCCTTCAAGTATTATAAAGAGCTCATTTAAATGTAATAAGGTCACTCTGCTGGTCAAATTGCACAGGCTACAATTCTAAGACAACAGTTTGAAGTCTGTCTTCAAGCACCTCCAAAGTGTCATGAATCTCCTCCAGTCTGTGATGTTTTCTTTCAGGATGAATGAAATGGAATATAAATACAACCCAGGGCTATTCTGTCTGCTGTTCTAGCAGAGCTTGGAGTTACAACTGACAGAAGCCTGGACCACATTACACTATGTAGTCCCTCTGAGCTCACAACCACAATTCTTCCCAAGGCAGGATCTGGGGTGACAACATCACACCAATGAGAGCATTCATTCCTTAAGCAACAAACTCTTAAGCAAGGCCTAGTGGACAGTCTCAGAGAGCTATGTGCTCAAGAAAGTCTTGACAATTAGCAAGCTTCAAATGCCACATAGGAAACAAGACAAGCCAGATGTAGCCAGGACATATATGTATTTCTCAAATCATTTTTCCATTACCCTTCATGAGTCAGTATTGCCTTCAAGGTAATTTAACTCACTGTCTTGTCTTCCCTGTTGATAAAAAAATAATCTCTTCCTCTGAGACACCTAATGGATGATCCCCTGAAATACATGCCTAAATAATTATCTGTCTAGGAGACTCTCTCATAGGGTGAGTCATCATTCACTGTCACCATAAAGGGCTTGTTCTAATTTTGAGACCCTCATTAGAATTAAAATATCAAACAAAGATTATGCCTCTGACAGCTAGTCCACCAGAATTGCAGCAAGGGAAAAACCAAAATCAAGTATTCTGAAGCCCCAAATCCAGAATGTCCACAATTTTCATCACAGAGCTCAAAGCACATAACATTTGAGCCCAACCTCTTGGAAGAATTTTCTCTCACTAATTGTCAATAAGCAGAAGAGGAAAATGACGAAAATAAGCAAAGATGGCAAAATTTTGTACTCCAGTGCAAACTTTAACAGTTCCTCCAGGGAAGGAACAGGATGTAAATTGCTGGACATAAAATGCATTAGTTTTTCTTTTCTGTTATTGTTGTGGAAGAGGAGGTATGTTTGGGATTACAGGAGCTTCTTCTAGGATATTTTATTGGTTCCTATCTGGACTAGTATGGAAGAAAAAAAGGTAGAAAATAATCTAAGAAGCGTGGTGAGAGATTTCCAGCTTCCCCAGACAGCTGACATCAGCTTCTCCTATTCTTTCTTCTATCTGTCTTTGTATTGGATTGCTTTTAGAAGACACAAATGTAGCAGACTAAAATTAGAAATTTGCAACTAGCATAAGCAGAGTTTGGTCCAAGATTAGACTTAAGAAGCCAAAATCAGAGCAGAGTGGAGGGAAGCAAACTACAAGCTCTTAAGGGATTGGAACCTCCATAAAAGAAAACTGCTATTTGTGCCTAATCCCACTCATTAGGGAGCAATGCTTGGTTAGTAGAATTTGTTTAAACCATACATCAGAACAGTTCTTTGAAAGAAAATTTGGCTTCTGACTCAAAACAAAGCAAAACAAAAAACCTAACTGGAAATGTATGCTGAAAAGCTTTCAGACTACAAACCTCAGTTTACAGATGAGAACTGCTGTTAGAGCTAGACAAGTCAGATCTTTTTCTTTGAATCTAAGGAAGCAATGCAGAGGAAAGTTAGGGTACAACTTGCTTACATGGCAATTGTGAGAAATGAATTGCATCAGCATAGTTCTGGAAATCAGTTTATACCAAATACATGCAAGCTGCATAACCTAGTTTATAATTATGCTGCTTCTCACTGACTGGTTGCACAGAGCTTTACATAAGCACAGCTGCTCCTGCTACAGTGGTACTTATGAGCACAGGCAAGGCCTCTTAGCCACTGTGGGGAGAGAAAACACCAGTTCTTCTTCATCCAAGGTCTTGGCTTTAGACTCTGCTGTAACTCAGATGACAGCAGCAGCACATGGTGATGATTTTCTCCACCTGCAGAGATGCCCTGATGGCCACTGCTGTCAGCAGTGGAAAGGTCAGGGTGTACCAGAGAGTGACTGTTCTTGGTGGCTCACACCATAGCATTCTCTTTGCCATAGCTTCCAGTTCCTCTGCAATCCTCCTGCCCTGGAACTCCCATTTCAGAAACCCAACAAACCAGGTACACTGTTTAACATGGCCTGTCTGTTGAGCTGCTCAGGCACAGGCATGCTGCCAGGGCTCTGTGCTTCCTTTCCACCCTGAAGGGCACAGGCCACATGAAGTGCCTTCCTCAAGAAAAGTCGTGATGTGACTTTACATTGGCAGCAATTGCTGGCAGCAAATATCGTTCCTGATCCATCAACACTTGTCTGTGGCACGAACACTGCATGTTGCATGTGAGAATTGCTTCTGTCATGCCTGCCACTGCTGCTGTGATGCTGACCTCTGTGGACCTCCTGTGCACAGGCATCACTGTGGGTCACTCTGCTGCAAGGAGAACAAAACCCCATGCCTAGGGCTTGTAATATTTTATGTTGTGTTACGAGTGAGAATTCTGCTCTATAGTGTCTACTGCAGATACTACCCTATATCATAGAATCATAGAATCACAGAATGGTAAGGTTGGAAAGGACCTCAATGACCATCAAGTTCCAACCCCCTGCCATAGGCAGGGACATCTCCCACTAGTACAGGTCACTCAAGGCCTCCTCCAACCTGGCTTTGAACAACTCCAGGGAGGCAGCAGCCACAACCTCCCTGGGAAACCTGTGCCAGTGCCTCACCACCCTCACTGCAAAGAACTTCCTCCTAACATCCAGTCTAAATCTCCCCTCTGCCACTTTAAACCCATTGCCCCTTGTTCTGGCATTGCAAGACCTTGTAAATAGTCCCTCCCTAGCCTTCCTGTAGGTCCCTTTGAGATACTAGAAGCCTACTATCAGGTCACCTCAAAGCCTTTTCTTCTCCAGGCTGCAGAGCCCCAACTCTCTCAGCCTGTCCTCACAGCAGAGCTGCTGCAGCCCTCTGAGCATCTTCGTGGCCTCCTCTGGACCTGCTCCAACACTTCCATGTCCTTCCTGTGCTGAGGGCTCCAGAACTGCACACAGGACTCCAGGTGGGGTCTGATGAGAGCAGAGCAAAGGGGCAGAATCCCCTCCCTTACCCTGCTGCCCACACTGCTCTTGCTGCAGCCCAGCACTCGGTTGCTATCTGGGCTGCACTCACACTGCAGGCTCATGTTGAGCTTTTCATCAACCCAGACCCCAAGGTCCTTTTCCTCAGGGCTGCTCTCAGCCATTCACCACCCAGCCTGGATTTGTGCTTGGGATTGTGCCTACCCAGGGCAGGACCTTACATTTGGCCTTGTGGAATTGTGAGATAGTACTTTTTTTTTTTTTTTTTAATAAATTAACAATGAAAATAAATATTATTTTTGCATGTTCTACAGCTGGATTAACTTCCTCCTGTTGTACTTCATTAACTTCCTCCTGTTGTACTTCATCTGTACCTAGTCCTGCCTAGCACAGAAGTGGCAAGCAGAGTGCCATCTCGTGGATAAAGAAGACCTGTGCTCATTAAGCATGGGCAGCTTTCCTTCACTGATTGAAATGGAATCACTTCAGTTGTACAGATCTGACCCAGCATAGCAAGCTGCATCCACAAGTATTTGATGGGTTTGGACACTCTTTCCCTTCCCATAGACAGCAAAAACACTACTAGAAGTGTACTAGAGAGCAAGTAGAACCCAAAAGTATATTTCCCTGGTGTGTATTGGAGTTATGCTGGTAGCAATATGTAGTAGATATTCACCTGGTCATTTTATTAATAGAGAAAAATTTCCCTTAGTGGAAAATGTAACATTTTTATCACGGTATGTTAATTACAATATTTTGGATGCCAATAGGGATCAGCCACGACTTCTATTTAGAGAGAGTCTGAATGATTAAGAACACTCCCGTAGCTTATGTTTTAATCCAATTTTGGAACAGAAACAAAATCAGCAATGCCTGCCTAATAATAGCTGATAACAAATTTAAGGCATGCTTCTGTGCAATCTGTCCATAAATTAGTTTTTAAAAAATACATTAATTGCCATACCATAACATTAAATACACTCTATCTGCAGAATCACAAACACACACACATAGGATTCTCTGTTCCCTCCAAATGTTGGCCAGCTTCAGTAAATGGCTAAAGTAGAAAGTGAAATCTGATCCTCTGCACCCCTTTTGCCGGTGTGTGTAACTCAGAGCTAATGTTAACCAGCAACACCTGGTCAGAAATAAAGCTGAAGTGGCACAAATGGTTAGCTCCTGACTGGTCAGAGGGAGGTTTAATCTCACACAAGTGTCCTGAATGAACTAACTTGAAGCAGCCAAGGTTGCTAAACATTTTGCAAGATGGGAACAGCACTTTACATCTAATGGCTTCAGCATTTCTGATCACTTTACTCTGCTCTTGTCAGATCCCACCTGGAGTCCTGTGTGCAGTTCTGGAGCCCTCAGCACAGGAAGGACATGGAAGTGTTGGAGCGGGTCCAGAGGAGGCCACGAAGATGTTCAGAGGGCTGCAGCAGCTCTGCTCTGAGGACAGGCTGAGAGAGTTGGGGCTCTGCAGTCTAGAGAAGAGAAGGCTTTGAGGAGACCTGATAGTAGCCTTCCAGTATCTGAAGGGGGCCTACAGGAAGGTTGGGGAGGGACTATTGACAAGGTCTTGTAATGACAGGACAAGGGGTAATGGGTTTGAACTGGCAGAGGGGAGATTTAGACTGGATGTTAGGAGGAAGTTGTTTGCAGTGAGGGTGGTGAGACACTGGCACAGGTTGCCCAGGGAGGTTGTGGCTGCTCCCTCCCTGGAGGTGTTGAAGGCCAGATTGGAGGAGGCCTTGAGTAACCTGTACTAGTGGGAGGTGTCCCTGCCTATGGCAGGGGGTTGGAACTAGTTGATCTTTGAGGTCCCTTCCAACCTTACCATTCTATGATTCTATGATTCTATGATCCTATGATACTCGGAGCTCTGAGGCTGTACTATCAGACCATGGCCAAGGAGCATTTAATTTGCCATTTCACACACACATCCTCTGGGACTGGCTTAAGCATCGTGTTTTCCTGCCACTCACTTCTGCCTCTTTGCATCAGTTGTGCTAATAGAACTGTTTGTGTAGTAAAGCAGAGTGGGGGAGCAGTCAAGGCTGAAAATCCTGATCATGCTCTGTGTGTGTACATGCATGTACATGTATGCAGGCACACTCTGCAGCCAGGAGTGGGGAGGATAAGGAAATTGTTTCTTTTGAGATCTCCCTGCCCAGCTTTGCCATCTAACTGCACTCTGAGGTGCCAAACAGACACTGAATTAATCTGGGCTTTTCTTGTCTTAAACTGTTGTTGAGTGAAGGACAGATGGGCTCGTGAGAAATAAGGAACAAGGTAGATTAGGCCGTAGCAATCCTCAGGTTCCTAATGAAAGTTTTATCAAACTAATACCACTAAAAAAAAAAAAAAAAAAAAAAAAAAAAAAAAAAAAAAAAAAAAAAAGCAACATAAATGAAGCAGAGTAGCCTAACTTACTAAATTGATCCATGTGCTTTGCTCCTAATTTAGAAGGATGTGAAGAGAAAACTGCAAAAGTACTGTGAAGCTCTATGTTTCACACCTTTCCCGTGATTTTATGCTGCAAAACATGCAGCTGATTCACTGAGGAATGAGATACTGCCCTCACCCAGAGTCAGGTCAGCCAGCTAGCTCTTCTTTTGGCTCACAGGGAGTGCTATCTTTACTCTTTACAGGGTGAGTGGAATGACTCTTACATTCTCCTATTCCACAGTAAAGACAAAGGTTTGGATGCAAGAGAACCTACAAAAACTGAAATCCCTGTGCCAGGTCTCAATACTCTTTCAAGGGTGAATGTCCAGCTCACAACAAGCACTGTGGTGCTGGGGACTGATTTAGCTATGCAGAACCAGCCAATTCCTACTTAAAAACTGACTTCAGCAAAGCCTGTTTCCTCTGCTGTTCTTGTACCAACTCCAAGGTGCTGTTTTGTTGGTAACTGGCTTGATAAGTAGCCTTTCATCCTGCTCCTCATGCCTCACCTCCCAGCTCTAAGGTCCAGGCCATGCTGTCTCAGCACCAGAGTTTCCAGTTCTGTCCCTGGAGTGGGCTGTTGTTTGTTTGCCAGAAGGTACCTGGAAATTTAAAGTCAATTAGATGCAGGACCATCAACCAGCAGCAGGACTGTCTTGTTCTCTGTCCCAGAGTCCATATCCTGATTGAGGACACTATCCAAGACCAGAGCAAATTTGAAGATAATCAGGTTCTTATCAGACGGATCCACAAGAAGCTACCAAACACCGAATCATACCTAAGGGCTGTAGACATGAAAAACAGGCTGTGAGTAATTGTGTTCATGAATGAAACATTACAGGTAGAGCAAGTTGCAAATAGTTGCTCTTCTCCCTTATTAATAGAGGAGTTTCTACTTCCATTTACATCATGTAAGTTGTATTCTCTCACATGATCATCAATTTGTTTTCATCGAGAGCTAAATTTGGGTCAACATACTCCTAAATCAAACACAGAGCTCTTCTAACTGTTCTGTATAGCAGCTCTAGGGAGCTGTTTAGCAGATTTCTAGTTCCTCCAGACCTGTGACAAGTGATCCTGTATAAGGGACAATATTAATAGTTCCTTGGTGGGTTTCAGAAATGGAGTATAAAAAATCATAAGAAAGTTTGTGGTACCTCCTAGACATACGCTGATGCAGTTCTGTGGAAAGCAGTGAAGCAGACAAGATCTGACAACATTTATTCATCACATGCATGATTTGTTAAATATTGCATATAGATTGCCTGCTGAATAATTGGAAGCCAAATCTGGAACTAGCTTCAGTGTAACTCAGAGTTCCTTCCAATCAGATATTAATGTCTGGACTTTCAAGTATATTAGACCGAGTTATTATTTTAATTTCATTGCTGCTGTCTTACAAGTTCCTATCTAATTAACAATGATTGTGCTATTTGAAAAGCTCTTGATTTTTTTATATTTTTTTTTTACCCATGGAGCAGCTTAGAAGTAATGTTAGATGTCTTAGCAGGTCAGCCATTTGTTTAGTGAGCTTGGGTGATTAGTACAGTGCAATGCAGCTTTACTTTTTGGTGTTTGCAAATAGCAGAGCTTTACATTAGCTGAATTTCCAGTCCACAGTAGAATTGCAGCCTTCAATTTCAACTAAGACATTTTGGTATTTCAAACTTCTTCTATATAGAATCATAGAATCATAGAATGGTAAGGTTGGAAGGGACCTCAAGGATCAGCTAGTTCCAACCCCCTGCCATAGGCAGGGACACCTCCCACTAGCACAGCTCACTCAAGGCCTCCTCCAACTTGGCCTTGAACACCTCCAGAGAGGGAGCAGCCACAACCTCCCACAACCTCCCTGAGCAACCTGTGCCAGTGTCTCACCACCCTCACTGCAAAGAACTTCCTCCTATGTAGTTACTCTCTTCTCTTAAAAACAAACCAATCATCCAACCATGCATGGAGCAAAACTAGAAGTGCGTAGATTGAGATTGGATGTTAGGAAGTTCTTCACCATGAGGGTGGTGAGACACTGGAACAGGTTGCCCAGGGAGCTGGTGGAAGCCCCATCCCTGAAAGTTAAGGCCAGGCTGAATAGGGCTCTGAGTAACCTGATCTAGTGTGAGGTGTCCCTGCCCATGATGGGGGGTGGGGGGGGGGGGGAGCTAGATGATCCTTGGGGTCCCTTCCAGCCATGACAATTCTATGATTCTAAACCAACAAATAAACAACCTCCCAAACAAAAGAAAGACAAACAAAAAACAACCCACAAACGAACTCAAAACACCAGGAAGACCTAATGATTTAAATTGGAGCCAGAAGAGGGATGACAAATGAGTTGCTGATGTTAAGTTCTTCCCACAGTTAGGAGGAGCTCAAGGCACAATGAGATACATTCCTGGGCCAAGAATCTATGTTGATTGATCCTGCAAATGAACAGGGAGCAAACCCAGCTCTCTGGAAGCAGGGACAGAGATTTTGTTTTCATAGACCTAAGAAAAGACTTGGATTTTCTGTGGTGTTCAAGTGTCAG
The DNA here is from genome assembly GCA_013396675.1 of Eubucco bourcierii. NCBI lineage: Eukaryota > Metazoa > Chordata > Aves > Piciformes > Ramphastidae > Eubucco > Eubucco bourcierii. The sequence goes on from VWZE01011371.1 coordinate 9,418, forward strand.
GTTAAGGGATTTAGTAGCAGATGCAAAACTAGAGCAGCTCTGCCTATAGCAGGAGCAAAATGTGCTTCCTCTCTCCATCACCTCCTACCCACCTGGATGCCTTGCACATGGACTATGCACCATGCACATCTCAGCTCTGTATCTGGCAATGTCTGCTCACTGCCAAATTCAGGTCTTGGAGGGAGTCCCAGGGCCACCCATGTGTGGTGATTTGCAGACACTCAGCATGCTTTGCATGCAAGTGCAATATTTCAGGGCATTTTTCAGACTGCCATAATAGTATTTCATAGGCACAAGGAAGGCTAACTTCTGCAGTGTGAAAAACTCATCATTTTGAAGAAACTATTAAGTGAACAGTAACTTGCCAGAGAAATCACTGCTTGCCCTTTCTCAAAACCTGATTTTTCTGCCATTCATTGTAGTGAAAAGAATTGTTTCAAAGGATGCAAAACTAATCTTTGTGTATATTAATATGTGCTTCCTCTGTGCATCTAAATAGATGTCTGGCATCTTCACTGGGGGTCTATAATGGCCTTTGATTATTCTAGATGTAAGATTGCAATGAAGATGAGTACTTTGCTTAACAAATGGTCTTAAGAGGTGCTAGTCTGTGCATCTGCATTTGCTGCTTCATTCTTCAGAAAAACAGGCTGGAGAGAACACAAGGGAAGTGGTGAAATAAAATCTAAGACATGTAAACTGAAAGTACTTCAGAGGTGTAGTGAACCATAACAATTCTTCAAACCACGGGCCATACCTTCTCACTGCACATGTGTTTTGATGGTTCTGATTCACAAATTGTTTGGAAACAAAGAGAGGATTAAAGCCCCTGTTATTTGTCATTTGAAACCTTCAAAAAGAAAGAAAAGTGATGTGATTTTCTAGTCAGACAGACCAGCAGAAAGGCAGAGGTGTGCAGCCCTGTGTAGCATGAACTGTGGGTTGAACAAAGCACTGAGAGTCAGGATTTAAGGAACTGAAATCCTTGAGCACATTAAACTTCCAAACCCAGTGTTCAGTTATACAAATAAGGCAATGAAAGCATTAATTCTCATGAATTGTCATGAAATTACATACCTGAACAAGGCTTAAGCAACCAGAAACACCTGCAGATCAATACATTCCAAAGATGATCATTGCTTGCTTCTATTTCCAAAAAAAAAAATAGCCTCAAGCTCTGTTTGTCATTTTTTTTTTTCTTTCTGCCATGCAGGGATAGGGGGCTAAAAACAAGAGAACTGTCATGGGTTTTAATTCTTTACAGACACACAAAGATTTAAAAATGCATAAAGCCAAAGAAAGGTTCCATTTTCCATTCATATATGGTACCTCTGTACTGCTTTGGTCTGGAGAAAGGATCTGAGAACCTCATCGCTGATGTTTTTCATCTGTCTAGTGTTTCCACCACAATATCATAGAATCATAGAATCATAGAATGGTAAGGTTGGAAGGGACCTCAAGGATCATCTAGTTCCAACCCCCTGCCATAGGCAGGGACACCTCCCACTAGTACAGCTCACTCAAGGCCTCATCCAATCTGGCCTTGAACACATCCAGGGAGGGAGCATCCACAACCTCCCTGGGCAACCTGTTCCAGTGCCTCACCACCCTTACTGTAAAGAACTTCCTCCTAACATCTAGTCTAAATCTCCCCTCTGCCAGTTTAAGCCCATTGCCCCTTGTCCTGTCATTGCAGGACCTTGTAAATAATCCTTCCCCAGCCTTCCTGTAGGCCCCCTTCAGATACTGGAAGGCTACTATCAGGTCCCCTCGAAGCCTTCTCTTCTCCAGGCTGAAGAGCCCCAACTCTCTCAGCCTGTCCTCATAGCAGAGCTGCTCCAGCCCTCTGATCATCTT
>VWZE01011371.1:11369-24376 GCA_013396675.1 Eubucco bourcierii
TTTTCATCAACCCAGACTCCAAGGTCCTTTTCCTCAGGGCTGCTCTCCAGCCATTCACCACCCAGCCTGTATTTGTGCTTGGGATTGTGCCTACCCAGGTGCAGGACCTTACACTTGGCCTTATTGAATTTCATCAGGTTGGCCTGGGCCCAACTCTCCAGCCTGTCCAGGTCCCTCTGGATGGCATCCCTGCCCTCTAGCAAGTCGACTGTGCCACACAGCTTGGTGTCATCTGCAAACTTGCTGAGGGTGCACTCCATTCCTCTGTCCATGTCACTGACAAAGATGTTAAACAGCACTGGTCCCAGCACTGACCCCTGAGGGACACCACTTGTCACTGGTCTCCAGGTGGACATTGTGCCGTTGATCGCCACTCTCTGGGTTCGACCATCCAGCCAATTCCTTATCCAGCGAGTGGTCCATCCATATAATAGTCCCAGGATAAACGGTTTGGAGCAGGTTTCCTTACATCTGACATTTCTATTTTAGGATTATCAGCTATGCTTAGCACTAAGTGTTGATGAAAAAATTTTATTTATTTATTTATTTTACATATACCTGTTTTCATTTAAAAAAATAATAAGTCAAGAGGGAAACACAACAAAATGATTAAATGCTGGGAAGGGATTTTTCATGTGACTGAGATGTCACTTCATGAAAGAAATCCAAAGTTGACAGAAGCTGACAGAACAAAGACCACAAAATTCAGTTTCAGGCTTTGTGATGCATTTGGGGAATACTGATTTTAAGCTCTGACTACAATAATAATAATACTGTGTTTGTTAGCTCTAAGAATGTCCACATTCTAACACTGTTCAGTAAATCTCTAGAGCTGAAGTAGTCTTCTGTTATTTAGAAAACAAACATATGAAGAAAACCATAAACAGATGATGTTAGAGAGATATGGCCTCAAGGTCTGTATTAAGCAGAACAATGTGAGTAACTACTCCCCAACACTGGATAGTAAAGTCTGATTGGGCATTATGAGTTTGACTTCATTGTTTTGTAGGCAGGCTTCTAAACTGCACTTTTTAATGCCCAGCCATACCTGGGTGCAGGTAGAGCAGTGTCCCCCAGGGATCAGTACTGGGTCCCATCCTCTTTAACATCTTCAGTGATGATATGGACAAGGGCATTGAGTCAGGCACCAGCAAATTTGCAGCTGACCCCATGCTGGGGGCTGATGTTGCTGGGTCGGAGGGCAGAAGGGCTCTGCAGCAGGACCTCGACCACCTGCACAGATGGGCAGAGTCCAAGGGGATGGAGCTCAACAAATCCAAGTGCCAGGTGCTGCACTTTGGCCACAACAACCCCATGCAGAGCTACAGGTTGGGGTGGGAGTGGCTGGAGAGCAGCCAAACAGAAAGGGATCTGGGGGTGCTGATTGACACCTGCCTGAACAGGAGCCAGCAGTGTGCCCAGGTGGCCAAGAAGGCCAATGGCATCCTGGCCTGCATCAGGAATAGTGTGGTCAGCAGGAGCAGGGAGTCCCCCTGGACTCTGCATTGCTTAGGCCACACCTTGAGTCCTGTGTCCAGTTCTGGGCCCCTCAATTGAAGAAGGACATTGAGGTGCTTGAGTGTGTCCAGAGAAGGGCAACGAGGCTGGGGAGAGGCCTGGAGCACAGCCCTATGGAGAGAGGCTGAGGGAGCTGGGATTGGTTAGCCTGGAGAAGAGGAGGCTCAGGGGAGACCTTCTTGCTGTCTCCAACTACCTGAAGGGTGGTTGTAGCCAGGAGGAGGTTGCTTTCTTCTCTCAGGCAAGCAGCACCAGAACGAGAGGACACAGTCTCAAGCTGTGCCAGGGGAAGTTTAGGCTGGAGGTGAGGAGAAAGTTGTTGCCTGAGAGAGTCATTGACTGCTGGAATGGGCTGCCCAGGGAGGTGGTGGAGTCACCACCCCTGGAGGTGTTCAAGGTGGGTTTGGACGTGGCACTTGGTGCCATGGTCTGGTCTTGAGACCTGTGGTAATGGGTTGGACTTAATGATCTTTGAGGTCTCTTCCAACCTTTGTGATACTGTGGTACTGTGATACTGTGAAATGCTATTAAATGCTGGTAGGCAGCTTGGGAAAAAACAGATGCTGTGCTGAAACAGTTGCTATGCTGGGCAGACAGGCTCTTCTCACCTGCTCTCTGGGATAGGACAAGGAGCAATGGATGGAAGCTGCAGCATAGGAACACAACACAAGGGGGAACAGCTTTACTGCAAGGGTCTCAGAGCACTGGCACAGGCTCCCCAGAGAGGTTGTGAAGTCTCCTTCTCTGGAGCCTTTCAAGGCCTGTTCCTGTGACCTGAGCTAGATTGTATGGTCCTGCTCTGGTAGGGGCATTGGACCCGATGAGCTCTTTGGGTCACTTCCAACCCTTAACATCCTATGATCCTGTGAAACCTAAAGGACAGCTTCACTCCCATTGACTACTGACCACTGACCCTAGCTACAGCTTGGACCATCATATGCATTCATCCACACTGACCTGCCTGCTATACATCCATTTTAAAGGGCTAAAGGAATTGCAAATATATCTTTTCAGCTCCTATTATATTTCATAATGCACCTGTCAAAACTAACAAGCTACAACCTGAGGATGGAAACAATATTTGAATAGCATTTCATGGTGTTACTTAACCAGTTTTCGTACTGTATGTGCCAATGCTGAATTGCCCACAGAAGTAAAATTTACTTTTAAAAAACTCATTATACTATGGATTTTTTTTCACTCAAGTCAGAAAACATCAGATACTTCATTGGCTTCAATGAAGGATGCATTACATCTTGAATTTACTTCAAAAGTTGCTTCAATGACTTCAATGAAAATCACAGAAATGCTGTCAAAGAAATATAGTTACACCCACTGCAAGCCCAGTGAAAGTTTTCTTTCAATAAATTCAACAATGGCAATAATCTTGGGGACAGAGGAAACAGCATAAAATAGCATAAGAAAAATCCATGAAGTCAATACAGTGCATTTTCAGAACAAACTGAGAAAGGAGGGGAAAAGAATTGTCTTATATCCCTTGGAATCTCTAAACATCAAGAAGACATCACATTTGGGCTAATTGCAGGGCAAAGCAGGCATTTAAACTAAATCTATAGGTTTTCTAAAGTAAATCTACAGGCTTTCTTGGCCTTTTAATGCATGAAAGATAATACAAAATAATCTTCTTTCTTTTCTGTTAAAAAAAAAAAATTACTTTAAAGTAGGGTAGACATTTTTTCCTCTCACTTTGTAGGATCTATTTTAAATGACCTATTTAAATGTTCTGCAATTATGGTACTTTTGTGTATTTTCCATGCAGAGCGAATAGAAAGGGAATCCCTTGAAGATATGGTATTTTAACCAGGCAAAGAATAAATCTTTTTTTTAAAATTTTTTTTATTTTTTCTTTCTTTCTGAACTCTCCACACAAGGTGTCTTAAAATAGATAAGACAGGTTCATTACTGCTGTCGTAATTGTCAGCTTCTGTCAGTTCCATTAGTGGATAAAGGTCTCTATGAATGTTACTCATGTACTCCTAGCCAGCCTCACAAACTCTGTACCTGCTTCCTAAAACTAAAATCTACTGCTGCTCTCTATTTAGTATGCTCTTCAGTTATTTAACACAGAATCATACAATGGTAAGGTTGGAAGGGACCTCAAGGATCAGCTAGTTCTAACCCCCTGCCATAGGCAGGGACACCTCCCACTAGCACAACTCACTCAAGGCCTCCTCCAACCTGGCCTTCAACACCTCCAGGCAGGGAGNACCACCCTCACTGCAAACAACTTCCTCCTAACATCCAGTCTACATCTTCCCTCTGCCAGTTCAAACCCATTGCCCCTTGTCCTGTCATTGCAAGACCTTGTAAATAGTCCCTCCCCAGCCTTCCTGTAGGCCCCCTTCAGATAGTGGAAGGCTACTTTAAGGTATCCTGGAAGCCTTCTCTTCTCCAAGCTGCAGAGCTGCAACTCTCTCAGCCTGTCCTCATAGCAGAACTGCTCCAGCCCTCTTCCTTATGTTCAGAGCATGCTGGCTTCAGATTTGTCTGGCAGGTTACAACTTCATGTGTTGGAGAAGACCTGAAATGTTGTATGTCAGAAGAATATTCAGGTCATAGATCTTGAGATTAAGCAGAGACAATGTTTTCGCAGGTGTTTATACCAAACGTGTGTACAAGCATTCCCTCCCTCTTAGCTCGAGCTTCCAATAAGGCTAGAATTCTCCTTTAGACTGCAATGTTTCCATCATTCAGGACTGATCAGACTTTTCACATAAATCTGCCTTTGATTCTTTCACTATTTAGTAGATATGCATAAATATTTCTTATGAAAATGAGATTTCACGGACACACGGGAAGAAAAGCTATCTTTCCCTTTTGAATGGTAAAAGACTCTAGCATGAGGAAATCTAGATTGGGGCAAAGGAACTCTTTAAAAATGTTTATTTTTCTCTTTTACTTTTCTACACAAACTTTGATTAACACTGAACTTATGTGACTGTGAGACTACAAAAGATGTAAAACATTTAACGTAGGCGGCTGTGTGTGTAGGTTGGCTCATCTTCCCCTCATACCTCCTCCAGTTCTCTCTCATCCTCTAAGTATCTGGGTTCTCCCAGTAATAATGATACACCAATTTTGACAAATGTTGGAGATTGCTAAGGGTCAGTTCAGTTCTCTGATTTGACTGAAATTCTCTGTTCTCTGATTCTCTGATTTGACTGAAAACTAACCTAACTATGAGAGGAAAAAAGCCATTATTTTGAGGTGACTTGATTCAAGGAAGGTCCAGTAGGTGCTGAAGGTGGCACAAGGAAAGATCTTTTCACTTGTAATAGGGACAAGGTCTTTTCACTTGTAATAGGGACATGGTAAGGGGAAAAGGAGGGGACAGATAATTAGTCCTTCCCTCTTTCATAAAATCACCCCACAAAAAATGAGCAGAACTTGGCCCTTCTTAGTAACTCACATCTCTGCCTTTGTTTTCTAAGCACTCAGCTTCATCTGCAAATATTTGGCACGCCACGTAGCTAAAACCTGGGACACAGGAGAACCTTCACAACAAGAGCTGTGTCAGAATTCTCTTTGTAAGCTGTAGGAAATCCTACCAAAACAAACCAACCAAACCAAACCAAACCAAACCAAACCAAAAAACAAAACAAAACAAAACCCACCCACCCNAAAAAATGAAACTACCTTAAAACCTCACTTAAAAAAAATTAAAGATATTTCTGGGTTTCCCCATCTTCCCTTTGATGGTTCAGCTCCTGTTCCCTGCTACACTGACCCAGTGGAGAAAGCACCAGAATTGCCTCTACATACTGATGTGCTTAAGTCTTTGCTAAAATGAGGAAGGTTTCATTTTACTTGCTTTTGGAAGATCCTGGACTGGATGCTCAGGCCTTGGAGACAATAATGGAAGGCAGCTAGCTAATGAAATGACATTCCTCCTTCCACCTACGCGAGGCTGGAGTTCTTAAAGAAAGTGAGACATCCATCTCAAACAATCTCTTTCCTGATCATTTTGATATGATGTCAGAATGCTTGCTCTTCAAAGCAAAGATCTCTTTTCTAGTTACTGGCTCAGAACCCTTTTCCTAAAGCCAGTTTATATCAGATGAACACTGATGTTTCAACATCAGGTTAAAAGAGTTGCCTCTCAGTTACTGAAGTAGCTGCAGTTTCTCTTCTTCTTTGAAAGACCATGTTCCTCCATTCCTTTGCAATAGTCTAGAGGCAATAGGAAATTTAGAGTAGGCCTGCTTTACTTAAAACAATAATAAAAGACTCTCGAACTCATAAGCCTATGTAAGCCTTAATTGAAATTAATACAAAATGCAAAAGCAGAGGAAATTAGGGCAGCTGCAAAAGAAACCCCAGAAGCAAAAGCAGATTAAAGCAGAGCAATGAACAAACTCATGCAATATCTTAATTTTGCTTCAGATATTTCCCCCTTGGTGTAACTCGTTCCCTAAATAACGCAACAAGTCTGAAGCACGTGGTTTCTTCTTTAGATGCCTCTCCATTCTACCACAGCAGTCTTTCAGCTGAGGAGCAAAGGAACTCCATTGGCTGGGGAGGGACTCTCCCAGTGTGCAGAGGTAAGAGGAGCTGGCAAGTTCCTCATCACTCATCCCTGTTCCACATTCCTTCGTCAAAGAGCCAGCATCAGCTTCAGCTTCAGCATAAGCAGAGTATTTGTTTACTATTCTAAAGACTGGATGACAACTATCTTATTACATTTTATCATAATTTTATTGCAATCTTTATTCTTGAACTTTCTAATGACTAGTTTTATGCTAGCAGGCAGCTTCCTTGAGGAGATTATGACCATTACACATGTAAGAAGCCCCATTTAAGTTTGTGAAATTCTAGAAGGTGCTAAGAAAAGGAAAGAGGTGAGCCCAGGCCAACCTGATGAAATTCAACAAGGTCAGGTGTAAGGTTCTGCACCTGGGTAGGCATAATCCCAACCACAAATACAGGCTGGGTGGTGAATGACTGAGAGTAGCCCTGAAGAAAAGGACTTTGGAGTCCGGGTTGATGAAAAGCTCAACATGAGCCTGCAGTGTGAGCGCAGCCCAGACAGCAACCGAGTGCTGGGCTGCATCAAGAGAAGCGTGGTCAGCAGGGCAAGGGAGGGGATTCTGCCACTTTGCTCTGCTCTCACCAGACCCCACCTGGAGTACTGTGTGCAGTTCTGGAGCCCTCAGCACAGGAAGGACATGGAAGTGTTGGAGCAGGTCCAGAGGAGGCCACAGAAATGATCAGAGGGCTGCAGCAGCTCTGCAATTGAGAGAGTTGGGGCTCTTCAGCCTGGAGAAGAGAAGGCTTAGAGTAGCCTTCCAGTATCTGAAGGGGGCCTACAGGAAGGCTGGGGAGGGACTATTGACAAGGTCTTGCAATGACAGGACAAGGGGCAATGGGTTTAAACTGGCAGAGGGGAGATTTAGACTGGATGTCAGGAGGAAGTTCTTTGGAGTGAGGGTGGTGAGACACCGGAACAGGCTGCCCAAGGAGGTTGTGGCTGCTCCCTCCCTGGAGGTGTTCAAGGCCAGGTTGGATGAGGCCTTGAGTGAGCTGTACTAGTGGGAGGTGTCCCTGCCTATGGCAGGGGGTTGGAACTAGCTGATCCTTGAGGTCCCTTCCAACCTCACCATTCTATGATTCTATAAGACTGAGAACTTAAATTGTAATATTCTAAATTCACATTCTGTTAATGTCAAATGACTTCAACCTATCCAGTCCTGACTGGAAGTCTAACATAGCATTCACAGCATAAAAGATTTCCGCTGCTCCACTGTTCAAGACACTTATTAGGTGCAAGGAAAGAAATAAGCCTTGTAACACAATACGTTTTTCCTTCTTAGAGTAGCCTTTTTTTTTTTTTCTTCTCCTGTCCTCCATCATTTCCAACCACAGTCAAATTTCTTTAAATTTTCTTTGCAGTACATGGGCATAGTTCTTTTCCTCAGTTAATAGACTGTTCACTCAGGGACGATGAAGTGTTATTTCATGATTCAGTCTATTCGATAAAGTCATAGTTTCCTAGCACAAAATCCTTATTCTAAATATATTTCTCAAGAAATATGTTTAGTGAGCAGTTTGCACAAGAGACTTGGGATAGGACAAGAGCTGTTGATTCCAGGTTTTGCATTTAACCTTATATCACACATCCCAGGTAAGTTCTTCATCCACTACTTTTTAATTAGTTTGTCTCCTGATTTCATACTTTTTTGGTTGTCTCAGAGGGCAGGAGGACAGACCAAGCTTGGATTTAGCTTCTGACAGCTGGAGAGCAAATAACCCCTGGGTAAATGAGCACAGAGTTTAAAAAAAAAAAAAAAAAAAAAAAAAAACCAAAANTTAAATGCCTACCCACTGTGCCTTGACAGGAAAATCTGGCAAGAGCAGAGTTATGGAGCTGGACATCCCTGCTGGCTGAGTTTACAAAGAGAATTAGACAGAAGACCTGCTACTAGCAGCATGTCCACTTTATCAAACATTCAAGACAAGAGCTCATTCCAAATGAGTAGGAAAAGAAGGAATGAAAAATCCCTGCCAATCACTGCTGAAGGGATGCATGCATTTCAGTGTTTTCTCAGGTGATGCTTTCCTGGAGCAGGTAATGGGTTATTTGTGGCACATTGAAGAGGGCTCCTGGATAAAAGGAGCAAGTTAGGTGGAAATAATAAGGAGCCAAGCAGAGACATATATCTGACAGCATTTCTTCCACTTTATTTAGCACAGTGCTCTTTCACAGTCTTTCTGTCCTCAGTGTATTTCAGACTTGCGCTGTCTCCTATCACGCTGTACCTTTAAAAGGGTGCATATGCAGGGACTCACTGTAGTACATGCAGAGTTCTCAAAGACACTCACCCTCCCCCTCTTGTGACTGACAGACTGGCAAAATACATGGCAGACAGGGAGACAGGGTGGAGTTATTCCATTTTTCCCCCCTCAGAAAGGCATGTCCTATCACTTGAAGCCATATTATAAGACAGTGCAGCATGATCATTGTTGTGTTCTGCTCTGCTTAAGTGGTTTTCTGGGTATGGCAGTTGTGGCTGATCTATCTAGGAGCAGAAATACATTGTACACTTGTTAAACAGAAATTGTTTAACCATGGAAACCCCAGAAACAGGCAGAGCCCACACAAGCCTTTTCTTTCCTATTCACCAGCTTTCCATGTGTTCAAACAAAACAAGTTTCTTCTCTACCTGGGCCCTGTGTGAAGTGCCATAACATGAACTTTTCACCATTCTTCAGGAAAAGGAAGGACTAACATCTAGTGCTTACACAATAATTATAAAATAGATCCTGATCCAAAGGGATTCACATTAGTTTCTGGGGACTTTTTATGACAGTCTCTATTCCTGGCATGAATCTTTCCAAACAGAACAACCCATTTGTTTCTCTCCCAGGTGTTTTTTTGGCAGCTGGGTACACAAAGCTTGTTCACAACTCCTGTTGGCACAAGAACAAGCAAAGGATGCTCACACGCTGGTCATGGCAATTGCTACTACTTACCTTGGTTTTCTGATATCAAGAGGCATGTATGTGTGGGTCATAAGTATCCCTGGTTAGTTCAAACCACTGGGGACTAACCTCATTTCATTTTTTAGGATGACAAGAGACAAGCTGGAGAGCGAGCAGAAGAGTGCAATTCAGTGCGTATGGAAAAGCATTTAGCATGGTCACAAATCCATAGGTAGCATAAATATGGAGCACTGGCAATTGTATGAAAGCCATCTCCTCCCTGCTGCTTACACGTACACATACAGCCTGAGTTCAGATAATCTATCTTAAATTGCACTTGAATGCCCAGGAAGGAGTAGGATGTTTAGCTCCCATTTCCCATTACTTCATTTCTCCGAAAATTACGCTGGATGGAAAAAACAAAGCAACTTAATGTGCACAACTCCCCTCAACTTCAGCTGAAGTCCTATTTGCATGTGTGCCAAACAGCTTAAGGAAAATTCTCTCCAAGGTTTCATGCTGTGAGCAGTAGATTTAGCTTCTCAACTGGCCTCTGCATTTTGATGATTCTGTCACCAGGAAGGTTTTTCTCCTGGCAGACTTTGAACACACATAAAGCACAGTTTTAGTCTCAAGAGGAAGATGATCAAGCATGTCTGTGTGTTTAGAAGAAAAGTGTTGTTTAGAAGCTCTCACAAAAAAACGTGAAAGGAAACAAAATATAAATAGGCTTCTGTAATTTCTGAGCAGATTGCATGGTCAATTTCAGTAGCCAAGAGTAAAAATCACCTTTCTCTTCCAAGAACTTCTACTCAGAGATGGCAGTGACGTTATTGATAAGCTAATTGCACCATTACTGTGCCACCCTGTGTGTCTCTCCTTGGGTGGGAAGTGCTATATTTCATATTTCTGCTTTTCCTTCAGATACTTTTCTTTGATGAAAATCATATTCCTAGTCTATTTTCTGGTGAGCTTTTGCTTTCCTTTTGCTAAACTGATGAAGGAAAAATACCTGCTCCTGTGGCAAACAAAAAAACAAAAACCAAAAAAAAACCCCCAAAAAACCCAAAACAAACAAAACCCAAACAAACAAACAAAAGAGAAAGAAAACATCAAAGGAGATGAATGAGGTCCCACCACGAGAAGAAATCTAAGAAAAGGGTAGAGGTGACAATAATGAGCATAGTGTGTAGTCTGAAGTATTCTTGTAATCTTCAGGAAACCATGCCAGATAATCCAACTCATTTTGTTTCTCCTGTCTTCCTATTACTATCTACCATCAGGTTGCACAGAAAATACTTGCTGCTGGCGACACAACTTCCTTCTAGCCAGATCTCAAAGGAAGGAGTCCAAGTGGCTTTAAAATGTAACCCCTCAGAGTAATTTACTCCTTAAGCATGTCACTGTCTTGGATTACAGTCTTGACTTTAGGCTTGTGCCTATGTTATACTTCAAAATTCTCCTCCATTTGGTTTGGTTTGTTGTCCTAACACATAAGTCTAAATCTTAGCAGGTTTGATATGTTGTAGGCTAGGGTAAGTAGCTTAGAAACAAGTTAAATACGATTTGGAGTAGGAGTTATTTTTTATGGCTGTAAATTAGAAATAAATGTAAAAATACGACACACTAAAATCCTAATAATTAAATTGTGTTGCATAACTACGTTTCCTACTCAGACAAGTTCTACTACATCATAAACTTGTGTCATTCCTAATAGCCACTTACAATAGAAACATCAAGTATTATTTAGTTATAGTGCAGTTTCAGTACTCTTAAATACTTACTCATTTCACAGTTTATTTAGTTAAAATATTATCTGTTGTTATGCTCCTTGTCTGAATTTTGGTTCGGTCTCTAAGCAGTTGTTTGAATGATGGTGGGAACAGTGATCTGCCTTTGATGCTGTCTATATGCTCTTTTACCTCCTAAAGGAGCTAGGAATTAAACATTCAGTTTAATGTAGCTGGTTAAGCAAAACTCTCATCTGGATCTTCACACCTGTTGTTAAGGTTTATATACCAGGTATCTTCCTAAATGAATTCTATTCTAGATCTTCACTCCCTTTGAAAAATTCAGTTTAAACTATGTGCAAATCCTTCTAACCCGGGCCCTTTATAGACATGCACTCCCTTTTATGTGAACAGTATTTTGCTAATGGTTCAATAATTAAGAGAGTTTACATTTAAAAGACTACAGCCTTTTAAATTGGGGGAGTATTAATCACAGATCACTTCTGAGTTCTGTTGTGATATGCAAATTGCTGATGCCTCAGCTGCATTTGTTTTCAGGTATCACTCTATCCGCATAATGCAAAATAACATTCTGCAATTATTTCAATTAGATGCAGCCAGCCTTTGGAGCAAGCTATTTATTTCATTTCTGTAAATGAAGAAAGCAGTTGCTGTTTTCCATTCCTTGGTGTTTGCTGCCCAGAAATAGCACACACAACTGGTATGAGTGCACCACATCAACAGTTTTCCAACGGAGTTGTATTAGCATTCACAATAAAGGACAAGCAGTTGAATGCTCCTTGCAAGATTTCATTTGATTAGCTGACTCTTCTGCCTTGGAAAGAGGTGTCACCTTGTTTGGGGATATTCATTACCATTTTAAAGTATATTATAAAAGGTAGAGTAAATGGGAGTTCTTAATTAGCAGAATCTGGTTTGCAGAAGTGCACAACATTAGAGGATGTTGTTCATCAGACTGCAGCTGTTACCTAAGGAGAGGAGGAATTTCACCTAACCACAAAGAATGAGACACAAATAGCTGCGTTGTCTTAAGAGCGGACCGGGTATGTCTCCTCACAGCGATTTTGTTCCATAATTGCAATTCACATTAAATCCAGCAAACGTTACCATCCTGCCCACTCAGTTTCCACCTCTACTTTTGTTTCGGGGGGGGGGAGGAGATCGTCAGAAAAGATGGGGGGGAATAACCCTTTCTCCCTTTTCCATCCCCCTCTCCGCTTTTCCCCTCCGCGGTGTATAGCGGCGCGTACCCAGGAGCTGTGCGGACGAGCGAGGACGGGATGGCCCCGTCCCGACTGCGCCCGGGGCTGCACTTGTAGCTGCTGCGCGCCGCCCATGGCAGCCCCGCGGCGCCCGGCGCGGCACCGGGGCCCCGCAGCTCTCGTCGCCCCGGGGGGCGCTTCCCGCTCCGCCGCACCCGCTTGAGCTCTGCGGGGGCGCAGCCCGGCACTTCTCCGGGAAAGGTGAGGGCTGCGCGGCGCGCCTCCGGGCGTGCGGGAGCGCCGCGCGCGGTTACGATTGCTCCCCTGGAGCAGCGTCTCCTTCCCCTCCGAAGCGGCGCTTAGTGCGTGCGTGCATGTGTGTGTGCGGGTGTGCGTGTGGCGAAGGGGAGGGGGCTCTCGCTGCGTGCAAGGGGTGGGCGAGAGCAGTGCGATGGGAGCGGGTGCCCGTGTGCAGAGGGATCCTCTCCCCGCATGTGTGCGGAGGACCGCGGTGCCGGGGCAGGGCTCAGCGAGGCGGCTGCTGCATGCGGCGGAGCCCGCCGGGGTACTGCAGCACCGAGCTTCTCCTTGCTCCGCGCCTTGGCGCTCAGCGCAGCCGGAGGTGCTCGCTCGGGCGGGCGCCGGGCTGGCCCTGCCGCTGGGTGCGTGTGGGGAGCTGCCCCGGGCAGACGTCGCGGGGAGCGCAGCGGAACGGCGCCGCGGCGACTCCGGCCGCCGAGGTAGGGAAGGTGCCGGGCTTGCCGCGGAGCGCCACCGGGAGCATCGCCGGAGGCGGCCGGCCGCCCCGCCGGGAGTGTGAGTACGGGCGCGGGGCGGGGGGGGACATGGCGCGGCAGCGTTTACGGTGCCCCTTCAATTTATTTTATTTCTTTTATTATTGTTATTGCTATAATCACTGCTGATGGTATTTTAAAGGGTGGCTATGGCAGAGGGCGGCGGGAGACAAGCGACAGTTGCTTCCTGCCGAGAACTCGACCCTTGCGCTCTCCCCGCCAGCAGCTCCCCTCCCACAGCCCTGGGCCGGCGGCTCCCGGTGCAACGCTGCCTGCTTCTCTCCTTTCCGTGGGACGAGCTT
>VWZE01011371.1:24413-39923 GCA_013396675.1 Eubucco bourcierii
GGGACCGGGGTGGGGGGTGGAAAGCAGGATCTGCGCGGCGGGGCTGGGGAAGGGGGTGTGTGAATGTGCTGCGGGGTGGACTTTGCAAAGGTGCCGATGGAAGGGGGTTGGGGGGAGGGGTGCGATTGTCGTTCGGTGGCGGTTACCACGGTTAAGCCGCGTTGCAGAGGGCGGGCAGGATGCCGGGCTGTACCGCCGGGCTCTGCCCCTTCCAGGCCGGCATGTGCGTGCGGGTTATGCGCGCCCCTGCCCCTCCTGCCTTTCCCCGCCGGGAGGCAGAGGGCGACGGGGCGCCCACGACAGAGGGGAGCCGGCACCAGTCGAGCCGGTTGCGGCAAAAAATTGCGGTAGTACCTGCGCTTCTGGCCGGGCACGCCGACCCGCCGCCAATTCCGCGCAGCGCCCGCCGTGTGCCCGCTTGGCGCCGGCCGGGGCCGCGGGTCTGAGGAAGAAAAAGGGACTCGAGCGTGGGTGAAGCAGGGATACACGGGGACGGCGGCTTGGGGGGGAGAGAGAGAGATGGAGCGGTGAGAGCGCGGAGGCACCGAGCTGCCCCTCTGGGTTCGCTCGCTGCGGGCAGGGTCAGGCGCTTTCGGGGATCAGCAGCGGCTTCCCCTGGTCCCTCTTCGCGGCCTCTTTGACCCCTTCAGCCATCCCTTCCTTGATGCTTTCTCTCTCCCTCCTCTGTCCTCCCTTCCATCCTCCCTCATCCCTCTGCTATCCCTTCCAGGTCCCCCGACGCATCCTCCTCTCCTTGCGGCTCTCTCCAGCCTGATTCTCCCCCCCACTCCAGCTGTCTCCTCATTTCCCCACTTCCATCCTGACCCCTTCCTGCCAACTCGATGGCTTCCCACAGCGGGAAATTAAAAGGAAAGGCTAGGAACGAGGAAGGTGGGGGGAAGCAATGTGTTGATTATTGACTGATTTGGTGTTTTTTATTTATTAAAAAAAAAGAAAGGAAAAAGAAAAGCTACCTTTTTAAGTCAGAGGAGATGCTGTGGCTCCAGTTCTGTGTAAAAAATGGCAGCTCAGATGACCTGACTAGATGCAAAGGGTTCTTGAAAGCCACCTCTGGGTCAGTGCAGCGATAAGAGCAAATTAGATGATGTTGTTCAAAAGAAAAGTTCTCAGGTTTCAAGAGTGTGAGACTGGTGAATTGTGACTTTGTTTTGCCCTGCAAATCAGGGTATTGTTATTCCCGGGGATGGGGCTGTATGCCTCTGCGTGCTTTTTCTGTATCCGTGTGCCTCCATTGGTCACCCAGAGCTGGGCTTGGTTAGCGGATAGTTCATTGTATTTCTGCAATCACTTTACCACCTTTTTCTTTAAACTAAGTAAAATAAGTGACAGAAACAATGTGTGTGCATGCCTCGAGTGAATCTCGCTAGTATCGTAGTGATCATCTGTATGTATTGATGCTATAGATAGATACACACGCTGAGTGTTGGCATTGCTTTTCGTGTCTGCATCTTCATCCTTTCTGTATTGAGCTATCCCAACTCAGATGTTTGGGCATGCATAACATCAACATTCGTGTTTAATATCCTTGAAATGCACAGCAACATATGAGCAGTGCAGGACTGAGGAAAGTAAATATGCATAAAATTGGAATCTCCTTTGGTTGTTTTACTTTGTTAGCTATGCATGTTTGGCATGTACAAGAGGTAGAAGTATATTTGACAGACCTCAGAGTTGTGTTTGACTACAGAAATATATATTCTGTATTTGAAATCATCCTAGCTCCGGTGTATTTGTTTGGTTGTTAAAATCTTTCATGTCATTTGAAATTCAGTACTTGTAGTAATGCTTGGCAGGTACAGTAGCTCAGTGGAATACAGTTTTTAACCCAAGTGATGTTTTGGAACAATGACAACTGAAAAACGTTTTCTTTTTTTCTTTCCTTCTTTCTTCTTTAGATTCTTTATCTTTGTTCAGGAGCCTAAGGTTGCTTGCTGATCACAAGAAGATGTTTCTGTGGCTCTTTCTGGTTCTGTCATCTCCAGTTTCTTCTACAACTGCAGATGCTGATATATCTGTGGAAATTTGCAATGTTTGCTCCTGTGTGTCAGTTGAGAATGTGCTCTATGTCAACTGCGAGAAGGTTGCAGTCTACAGACCAAACCAGCTTAAACCACCGTGGTCTAATTTTTACCACCTCAACTTTCAAAACAACCTGCTAATTATTCTATATCCAAATTCCTTTCCTAATTTTACACATGCAGTGTCCTTGCAACTGGGTAATAATAAGTTACAGAACATTGAGGGAGGGGCCTTTATGGGTCTCAGTGCATTAAAACAGTTGCACTTGAACAACAATGAATTAAAGATTCTCCGAGCTGACACTTTCCTTGGCATAGAGAACTTGGAGTATCTCCAAGCTGACTACAATTTAATCAAGTTTATTGAACGGGGAGCCTTCAATAAGCTTCACAAGCTGAAAGTCCTGATCCTTAATGACAATCTGATTTCATTCCTTCCTGATAATATTTTTCGATTTGCTTCTCTAACCCATCTGGATATACGAGGTAATCGAATACAGAAACTTCCTTACATTGGAGTTCTGGAACACATTGGGCGAATCGTCGAATTGCAGCTGGAAGACAACCCCTGGAATTGTACATGTGATTTGTTACCTTTGAAAGCGTGGCTGGAAAACATGCCCTATAACATCTACATTGGGGAAGCTATCTGTGAAACACCCAGTGACTTGTATGGAAGGCTGCTGAAAGAAACCAACAAGCAAGAACTATGCTCCATGGGGACAGGCAGTGATTTTGATGTGCGCATTCTTCCTCCCTCGCAGTTGGAGCCTGGTTATAGCACGCCAAATGGCCACACCACTCAAACATCGGTGCACAGATTAGTCACAAAGCCACCAAAGACTACAAATCCTTCGAAGATCTCGGGGATAGTAGCAGGCAAAGCACTATCTAACCGCAATCTCAGTCAGATCATATCCTACCAGACCAGGGTGCCTCCTTTAACACCTTGTCCGGTCCCCTGCGTTTGCAAAACGCATCCTTCGGACTTGGGATTAAGTGTAAATTGCCAAGAAAGAAACATAGAGTCAATGGCTGAACTCATACCAAAACCCTTAAATGCCAAGAAACTGCATGTAAATGGCAATTATATTAAGGATGTGGACACTACAGATTTCATTGAGTTTGAGGGGCTGGATTTGCTGCATTTAGGGAGCAATCGGATTTCAGTGATCAGAGGAGAAGTTTTCCACAACCTTACAAATTTACGGCGGTTGTATCTCAATGGCAATCAGATAGAGCGTCTGAGCCCAGAAATGTTTGCTGGCCTCCACAACTTGCAGTATCTGTATTTGGAATACAATGTTATCAAAGAAATCCTAGCAGGCACTTTTGACTTAATGCCAAATTTGCAGTTGCTCTACCTGAACAACAATCTTCTGCGAAGCTTGCCAGCATACATTTTTGCTGGTGCACCACTTGCTAGACTGAATCTGAGGAACAATCATTTCATGTATTTACCTGTAAGTGGCGTTCTTGATCAGCTAAAATCTCTTACACAAATTGATTTGGAAGGTAATCCATGGGACTGCACTTGTGATTTAGTTGCTTTGAAACTGTGGCTCGAAAAGCTAAATGAAGGTATTGTGGTGAAAGAATTGAAATGTGAAACACCTGTACAGTTTGCTAACATTGAACTTAAGTCTCTGAAAAATGAGATCCTCTGTCCTAAACTTCTAAACAAGCCATCTGCACTGTTCACTAGTCCTGTGCCCGCTGTTACTTTTACAACACCACTGGGACCAGTTCGGAGTCCTCCTGGTGGCCCAGTTCCGTTGTCCATCCTAATCTTAAGCATATTAGTTGTGCTTATTTTAACAGTGTTTGTTGCTTTTTGTCTTCTTGTTTTTGTGCTTCGGCGCAACAAAAAACCAACTGTAAAGCATGAAGGGATTGGAAATCAAGAATGCAGTTCTATGCAACTGCAGCTAAGAAAGCACGATCACAAGTCAAACAAAAAAGATGGACTAGGTGCAGAGGCCTTCATTCCTCAAACCATTGAGCAGATGAGCAAAAGTCACACCTGTGGCTTAAAAGAGTCTGAAACGGGCTTCACGTTTTCTGACCCACCAGGGCAAAAAGTCATTCTGAGAAACATTAATGACAAGGAGAAAGATTTGTTGCATGTGGATACCAGAAAAAGGCTTAGCACAATCGATGAACTGGACGAGTTATTCCCTGGGAGGGATTCCAATTTATTTATTCAAAATTTTCTTGAAAGTAAAAAAGAGTACAACAGCATAGGGGTCAGTGGCTTTGAAATACGTTATCCAGAGAAACTGCAAGACAAAAAAACCAAGAAATCTCTAATAGGTGGTAATCATAGTAAAATTGTAGTAGAACAAAGAAAAAGTGAGTATTTTGAACTAAAAGCTAAGCTTCAAGGTTCACCTGACTACCTGCAAGTCCTTGAAGAACAAACAGCTTTGAATAAAATATAGGTCATACAATCTTATTGCCTACAGAGGACATTTATTTAATGATGAAAGTGCCTTTTGTTGACTTTTAAACTTCCAAATACTATATTATATTGATAGGCATAGAGGCAGGTGTATCCAAGGGCGTCTGATTAACTGTAGCTGCATATGGTTTGTCAAGTAGAGGAGAATTTCCTTAATAGGTTTTACTACAATAAAGCTCATGCCCTGTGGAATCCTGTAGGGATACTGCAAACTCTATTGCCAAAGGGATGCTTTATACACGTTACAATGAATTTAACCTCAAGAGGCATATATGTTTTGTACCTTAAATGCAAAACCATCGTCTCCTTGTGATTTGTTAGAACAAACACAAGAAACCTGGTGTATCTGAGGTATCTGTACCTCAGCTGGGTCCTTCATCCTGCACGTGGATTTAAGTTGGTGGAACTGGAGTAATCCTTTGATTTGTGGTGTTGTAATGGCACTCTTTTAAAGATTATCTGGAAAGTAACAAGCATGCAAAGAGAGAACACTCGATAGTATGTGTAAATTGGTTACATTTATGGCCTGCATCTTGAAACCACTGGAATTATAATGTTAAATTGTGCAAATATTTGTTTAAAATATACCATGCATTACATACCTATGAAATAAATTTGACCACTCGAAGCATACATGTCTATACATAAAATTAAAAAAAAAAAAAAAGAAAAAAAGAAAAAGAAAAGAAGAAAATAGTTCAAACTGACTTCTGCAGTTACTTGTGGCATTTGAAAAAAAAAAATTTGATATTTATGCAGAATCTGTTGTAAGACTCATCTCCAATTACAACTAGAGTTCCTTCTCAGTTACATGAAACACTTGCAACCCCAACAGGTTGTCCAAAATTGTCAAAGTGCTTACTGTGTGAGCGTAGCAGAAATTATTTTTGTAATATAATTCATATTTATGAAATACTTTGTATACTAAATAGGACAAATATGTACTCCTTAATATGTATTTAATATGCCTGACTTGTTTTTTCTGATCACGGTGCATTAATCATTCAGTATAAATAAAACCAGAACAATATACCAAACAGAAACTGAGGGTGTAATGTATAGAATTATCCAGAATTAAGTGATCAGATATAATAATAATAATAATAAAATTGTTCTGTACTATTCTTGTGAAATTAGCATATTATCTTATTTCAGATTTGTTACCAATGGTGCATTTTGAAATAGAGTCATTAGATTTTTAGTATTGTGTCTCAGGCAATTATTTGCCATCAGTTGTCTTGCTTTTCAGGGTTCTACAGTTTAAATAGTTTTCACTGCAGCTATTTACCAGAATTCATAGTGAGGGTAATGTTTTAACTGTGAATGCAAAAGTTTTCTGTTATTATCTGTCTGACTGCTATCAGTCAGAAAAAAAAAAAATCTGATCAGAACAGAATATGGCAAATCATGTCTATTTAAAACCACAATGTAAAATGAATATAGTCATCTCAGTGCAGAATGTTGTGTAGCTCCTACCTAGAGAGTGAAAACTTCCCTTTGTGAAAGTTAAATCTGAATAGCTAGGGGGAAAAAAAAGTTAGGAGAATGGAAAATCCCTACTGTATCTTACTGAGAGTCGCTACCTTGAGATGAAAATGGAAATATGTTGGTAAAGGATGATGCAGCAAATCTACAGTGTATTACCAAAAGTTCTTTGCCTTGAAAAGGAGTTGTTTTGATTTATTTCAGGGAACCTTGGGTAAGACCCTCTATCTTCTTTGCTTCCAGAACACTTTCCCCTCCCCTTCTGGCTTCTGTAATCAATGTATAAATCAGTTAAGATTAGTAGAATATGAACACGAATGTTTTTCATGAATTTGAACCTTGCAAATATTACAGAAAGATTCAATAATAATACTGTGGAGAAGGCTGTCAGCTGTTTCCAGTATGAAACTCATTTCAGGGCTTTATAACACTGCTGTGAAATTTGTGTTATGGATTAAGAACTGGGCAGTTGCCTGCAGTATATTTTTAACAAAGCTTGAAAAAAATCCCTCAAAACCCACTTCTTTATTTAAGGGAAAGGAAAACAAAGCAACATTTTCCTGCTTTCAGACATTTGTTTACGCTCTTGTAATTTGGAGGGTTGTTTCATTCTTTTTCTCCCTAGTGCAGAGTATATAGATGACTTCAGATGAGAAAATTACAACAGAAAAATTAGCAGCTGAGTTTCTTTCAAAAAGCTGCTGCTATCCATGTGCAGTTCGTTGAGTTCGTTCACAATGTCATGGGGATTTTCAGGACATGGATATGTACATGTGCCTTTCTGGCATAGAAAGTTCTTGGTTGACCAGTAGACACAATAGATGGCTAAAGTGTGCATAAGAACCTTTGAGCTTATTGTGTGAAGAGTTTGTGGATAAAAAAATGTTAAGGATGTGCTGGCACAATAGACTCTATGATGGCTTCATCGGTAGGCTACGTGTAGTGGGTCACTGTGCCTGCTCTGTGCAGTGCTGCATGGTTTTGAGGATGTGGCCAGGTCCACTTGGATTTGCCAGAGCATAAGGCTCCTGATGCACTTGAGTGCATTGTCAGAGACTGTCATCTCCCATACCCTGGTCTTGAGAGGCATGTGTTAAAAACACTTTAAAAAGCAAGTAAGGTAATACTTTTAGGGGATGTTAAAACAGATGTGCTCATTACTTGTGTTGCCCTAAGTTTAAAAAACACTAACAAATGAACATTCCTTCCTCAGCTAAAAAATTGAGGGATTTTTCATATGGTTTATGTTGAGTTTCATTGCTGAGGTTTGACTTGAGGTTTGTTTGGTTTTTGGTTTTTTTTCCCTTGGGTGGTGAAATCTGCTATTGATTGATTAAAAGAGAAAGATCTGAATCATTTTGCTGTACCATTATACTGGGTCAGATTTTCCTGCTGGTTGAGGTCCTATCCAGTTAAGCGTTTAAACTGGGCCTAAATCATGTGTGGCAGTACTATTCATGAACTGATAGTTAAACACCTGCATAAGAGTGGGACTTAAATATTGAGTTTTGTCACTGACTTCCAAAAAAGCCAGCTCAGAAACATTTGTATATAATACATAGAGCGTAGAGCCCAGTGACTCTTGGGGTTATGCAGTGGAGTGTAGGTTAACCAGCATCAGTAAAGGTTGCACAATCAGGCCCTTTCTGTAGAAACTGTTTCTAAGTGTTTTACATATATGGTGCAATACATAGGCATAATAATGTGAGTGAAGAATTCAGAAGTTGGCAAAACTATATTTTTGTGAAATTGTTACTTTGAGTGGCAACCTTTCTGTCCATTTATTTCCTCCATGTTTTGGAAGAGTGTATGTGTCTGTACAGCAGTTTTAGTGTAATGTCCATTCAAATCTGTAGTTGGTCTATCTGGGAAGGTGACTTCAGATGTGACTTAACAGGTCTATCTGTTTCTTACATTGGTTTGAGTGGCCATGCTTGTAAAATGGCTGTTAAGACCCATAGACATAAACTAAATCAGTGAAGGTGTTAACATAATCTGTTGTCTTCATTGTATGATAAAAGTTCTTCATTTTTAAATAAAATCAATAAAGTGTAATTGTTTCCTTGGAAATGAAAAATTTTGTTCAGTTTTATCAGAAAGCAACTACCATGGTGCAAGAACATAAGACCATTAGACTATTTTACATTTTGTGTTCAAAATTGACAGCGTAGTGTAAAATCCATTAAGTTTAGTTAAAAATAATACTTTTTAAAAGTTTTGTTGTTTTTTTTTTTTTTTTCAAATTAAAAAAGCCATATTGAAGACATAAACTATAAAAGGTATATCCTTGTGAATAATGTTAACAAATGTCTCAGAATCAACAGAAGACATCCAGAACTTGATGGTGGTGTGACATCTATAATATCCTTTGCATGCCTTGTACATGAATATTGTATGAAATGAGCACAGAGGTTTTTTTAATATTATTTTTTTTGGTTGTTGTTGCATCCAAAGAGTTAGGAAGGAAGTACAAGAAGAATGTATTTATTATAATCATTCTATTTTGAAATAAAAGTAAAGAAAACAAAACTTACTGGTTTTACCCTGCTTCAATTGTTGCTATTCTAGGTTAGGTTATAACTGAGACAATTACTTAGAACACTCAGTCCAGTGTAAAACACAGAAAACGAGTATTTATTAATTTTATTTGCCTTCAGCAACATCAAAATAGTAGACAGCTTCGACTTAGAATTTGTATGAAATATTAATAAAATTGTTTGGTACTATGGCATTTCTGAAACTAGACTTCAAGTGCCTGTAGTTGTCTCTTTCAGCTCATTTGTATATATAAGAAAGAGAATCTATAAAGCAGATAAGTAACAGTGTTTTCCAATTGCCTTGACAATTATAATTTGTTGTGAGAGTGTGCAGTTCTGGAACCCTCAGCACAGGAAGGACATGGAAGTGTTGGAGTGGGTCCAGAGGAGGCCACGAGGATGATCAGAGGACTGCAGCAGCTCTGCTGTGAGGACAGGCTGAGAGAGTTGCAGCTCTGCAGCCTGGAGAAGGCTTCCAGGAGACCTTAGAGTAGCCTTCCAGTATCTGAAGGGGACCTACAGGAAGACTGGGGAGGGACTATTGACAAGGTCTTGCAGCGACAGGAGAAGGGGCAATGGGTTTAAACTGGCAGAGGGGAGATTTAGACTGGATGTTAGGAGGAAGTTGTTTGCAGTGAGGGTGGTGAGACACTGGCACAGGTTGGCCAGGGAGATTGTGGCTGCTCCCTCCCTGGAGGTGTTCAAGGCCAGGTTGGACAAGGCCTTCAGTAGGTTGTCCTAGTGGGAGGTGTCCCTGCCTATGGGAGGGGGTTGGAACTAGATGATCCTTGAGCTCACTTCCAACCTTACCATTCTATGATTCTATGATCTTTTGTGGTCTAACAAAATTCCTTCTTGCTTCTGGTAAACGAAGAGTCCTTCCAAAGTCAGTGGAATTGTTTTGTGTTAATGGCAGAGTAGAATTTAGTTTTTAGTTCTATTCTGAGATATTCAATACAGAAGTGCTTAGAGAAACAAACAGCATAATGCTAGGAACATTTGTTTTGAATCTGCTCCCCTCTCATCAGTCACTTTGGATAAGAATTTTTCAGAAGAAGGAAAAGTTAGTTTCTCCTTAGCAAAGAGAAAAATATCAGTTCAGTTACTCAGGTTAGTTTTATAAATGAAAGTTGAAAAGATGTCTTCAGGTAGTTTGAGTTCCAAATGGAGATTTTGGAGTAAAAATGTTTTACAAAGCCTAAAAAGAGTATTCATGGGAGGGGAGAAGAATGGGAGCAGAATTACATCTAGATTAAACATTCCCTCTTGTGCAGCATCTAATGTGATATAATGATGGCAAATGAGAATCAGAATGTGATATGAACTAGAAAATTAGGACTTGGTAGAGATTGCCAGTTGCAGTGTGACATTTAGGAGCAAACCCACAGCATTAACTGGCAAAGACCTATGTATATTTTCCATAGGATTTCCTTCTGATGAAAAGTTTGAGAATTAAAGATAAGCATTCATGTTTTGAATATAACATACATGCACTGACTTCCTGAGTGTAAAGGAATTTGGCAGTCTATGTTTTTTCCATTATTTAGTCTTTATTTCTAATTGCAATTCATTCAACCTAATGCATTCTGATGGATGCTATGTTGGAAAATGAAGAGAGCAATGGTAATGCTCAGGGATAAAGGCACCTCAGAAATTCACCCATGCAAATTCAGACTAACACAACAGACTTCAGTGGAACATAGAATGAAAGAATGTTAGAATGGTAGAGTTGGAAGGGACCTCAAGGATCATCTAGTTCCAACCCCCTCCCATAGGCAGGGACACCTCCCACTAGCACAGGTTACTCAAGGCCTCCTCCAACCTGGCCTTCAACACCTCCAGGGAGGGAGCAGCCACAACCTCCCTGGGCAACCTGTGCCAGTGTCTCACCACCCTCACTGCAAAGAACTTCCTCCTAACATCCAGTCTAAATCTCCCCTCTACCAGTTCAAACCCATTGCCCCTTGTCCTGGCATTTGAAGACCTTGTAAATAGTCCCTCCCCAGCCTTCCTGTAGGCCCCCTTCAGATAGTGGAAGGCTACTCTAAGGTCTCCTGGAAGCCTTCTCTTCTCCAGGCTGCAGAGCCCCAACTCTCTCAGCCTGTCCTCATAGCAGAGCTGCTGCAGCCCTCTGATCGTCTTTGTGGCTCTCCTAGTGAACACAAAAGCAGAAACTGACCCTATTAGGTGAGAAACTGATCTATCTGCCATTGGAATAGAAGCCATTTTTCACTTGAAATAAAATATAATCTTGCTTTAAGGTTTGTTAATCTTAAATTCACTCTGTTAATTGTTGTGGTAGAACCGTTATTAGTTTCAGATAGCTGTGTACAGTCTATATCCTATGTCTGATATCTGTGGAACTCTACAATGATTCAAGAGTTCCTGTGGGTATCCTGTAGATGTACTATGGATACAAAACTATTTAAATTTGCTGCTTTAATACATAAACTTGGGATATACGAATATCCTGCAAGTATCTTTATTTTCCTGTTAGTTTTATTCATGTTCCTTAGTGTAGTACTTGAGACTATTTATGTGTGAAAACTACTAGCTGAGCAGTCTATTATGTTTAAAATACCAGTCATTAGTAACAGACTGATGTTGAGTTTTCATTCATTTACTGGGAAGTTTTGTAATCATTTAGCACTATGCAATGCATATATGAAGGGTTAATATACTGTATATTAGCTCTGACGGGTACACAAGTGTTACATCATTGTTCCTTTGGTCTTTATTTAACCAGTAAACAAAAAGTGATCTGTATATGATTTAATAGTAATTTTGCATATATGCAATAGGAAGTCTTCCTCATCCACAAGCATTTAATTTCTTGGTTTAATGTAATTTCCTAGAAATTTAATGTAATTTCCTAGAAGTTTCCTCTTGTGTTCAAGGGCATCCTTCCACTTCATGCTTTTGCTTCACCTTCGCTGTACCTAGTCCCTTCCAGCTGAATGTTTGTCTAGATGTTTATTAACAGTGATTTGCAAAGAAGCAAAGGAGCAGGATTTGTCATTTTAGGGGGAAAAAAATTTTAAGAAGAAAAGACTAAAAAAGGCAAATTGTAGGAGACTGTCCTGCATGGTTTCTGAGTCATGTCAAATGATGTGTGATCAGAAACAGAGGAGCAAGAAATAGTTTAAGACTCTGTTAGGAAGATTCATGCTGGGCTTTTGAAGCTGAGCAACCATGGCTTTTCGTGACTGTAAGGTGGACTGCATAATGTGAATGTGATTCAGTTACTTGATTTGTGACAGTCAAGACTCTGGGCTAAATCCTGAAGACTTCTGTACCACTTACTCAACCTAGATTTTGGTGTCACTATTCACTGAAGGGTCTTGGACAAACTGTGTTAAACCAGATGCACTAAATGTTGCTTAATGAGGCTTGGAACTGAGGTGTGGATACATTTGTGTGTGCATTGGATGCTGTTTGGTATGGAGGTTAGTGCATACCTAATTCTGTTGTGCAAATTCTTTGGTAGTGTCTCTTCACAAAATACATTAGGGCTCACATCTGAATATTAGACATTGCACAGTAAGTACATCTCAGAGAGCAGAGTCACAAAGGGCAGAGTGTTTTGACAGGTTTTGAGCTCTTCACTGCAAGAAACTGCAGGAAATGATGTTCTGTGCAGCAGACTTCCTTGCTCCCTGGCATGATTTGATAGACCTTCTCAGCAGGGTATTCTTCTTGTCTACACACTGCAAATAGGACTCCAGGTCACTAGTCTGGTATATGTGCAGTCTGTTTGCTTAGACTCAAAAATAATTTGAAGAAGAAGGGTGAGAGAAAAGCTTTCATTTCCTTTTGAAAAGCTAAATGGGCTGAATTTGAATTTTTCAGGACTGAAAAGGAAAATAATAGGTATTTCAAAGAATGGTTGTATTGTTGGTTAGTGTTTGTATTTAGGAAGTGTTTTACTAAAAAGAGAGAATGCAAGCAGTTGATTTCATATTTTCAGCATGCAGCTTTTCATTCTTGGGTTAGAATATGCCCTGGGAGTCAAGGGACACATATGCTCAGGGCACAATTTCGCTGCAGAGTCACATCCAGCCTTTTGTGTGGTAGAAATTAAATGCAAGTTTTTGAATGTTCCCTCTCTGTTTAATGGAAGTTAGATCAGTTAGTGTTCTTCAGGACCAGTCTTTAAGTTCCTGTTGAGGTGCATCTGCAGTCTGATGAAGCTAGTGGCAAGAGTACAAATGTTGTAGAAGGGTTGATATCTTTGAATGGGCTTAACACTTTGCAATAATTGGGGTTCTTAGAGTGTATTTCTTAAATATTACCATGTGGTTGCACTCTTTTCTCCTCACAAAGATGTTCACTTTTAGCATCAGTTCAATAAATTGATAGTTTTACAAATGCAGCCAGGGGGATTTTGTATAAATGTCCATCAAAAACCTGCTGTTTAGAAACAAACAAACAAACAGAAAACCAACCAACCAAGCAAAAAACCCAAAACAAAACCAACCCAAATCCTTCTGCTTATGGTTTTCTAAGATGTAAATAAAAGAACAAGTTCATGAATAACTCAGGATTTCTTCTTGTTCAATAAGAATTACTTTTACCTCAACTGAGTGGCATATTCAGAAGGGATTTTGAATTGGGATGCTGCCAACAAATAAGATCCCAATTCTGTAATCCTTTCTCGAGAATATAAGCTATGGAAGCACTAAGAGGTTTTAGCTTTAAGTAGCTTCCCCTAGAATTTGGAGTTTCACTTTAGCTATTGGAGCGATGCCATGAACCAGATACTGTGATTTTGGTGCAATAGGCACACACACAAACTAGCTGAAGTAATGGTCAACAAGAAAAACAGTGTGACTCATTCCCTCTGTGTAGGTTTGTCAAGTAACTTGCACCACTTCAGGGTATGACAGCAAAGATAGTGAGGATTACATATTGTAAACCATGTTGGTAAGGATTCTCTTACATTTGCAATGTGCTTTCAGGGTGAAAGTAGGATGCAAATGATGAGTATTATCAACATACAATCCATTTCAAAAGGGGAATAGGATTGTACTGTACATAGTATTCTATTGTTCAGACAGAGAAGTGTCACTGAAAATCAGTAAGATGGGTTTTCCTATCTGTAGGCATTTCCTCAATCATTAAGTAGACCTCTTTATATAGAGAGCAATACAGTTCTGAGCCATGTGCAAGAAAATACATAAGGCTAAAAAAAGACATGCAAATAGGTTCTCTATGAAGAGAACATCTAAATTATACTAATAAAACCAGTCATATTTTTTGATGACATTGGGACCTCTGGCAGTTTTTGCTTATGCTGGCAAATTGTGAGACTGAGATGTAGAATTGGAGTTGGCTCCTGTTGCCTTTCTCCACAGATACTCCTTTTGAACTTGCACATGCATGAGGTCAGTTTGCCTGGTGTCTCTCAGTGCCATATGGGGTTGAAGTAATGACCTGTATTCATCCATTCTTGTGCAGGGATTTGTCATGGGGCTCAGAAACAAGATGTCCCCCTCACGAACGAGGTGAACTTAGCAACTGTCTTCTCCTATACCCTCTAGAGCACATCCCTTTGGCATGGCCCAGAATATCCATAGCTTGGGCCAAAGAGCAAGGCTGTAGGAGAGCTTAGAAACCTCCTTTTGACATTGCAAGGAAACAAATACAAGCAGAACTGCAGCAGTTCTGTAATCAAGAATGCAAAGCTCTTTGTTTGTCTGCTGCTCCAGTATGAGCTACTCCATTCTGCAACAGGAAAAGCCATCTGGGCCCAATCTAAGCTCTAAAGTTTGGGATGAGGCTGGGTTTCTTTGACTAAAATATGTTGCCCTTCACAGTACAACTACAGCAGTTCCTTTGTCAGATTTATGGAGATAAATATATTTTTTTTTCCTTGTCTGTAAATAGTGTACAGCCCAACTTGCATTAGGAACTTGTAATGATTCTGTGATGTACTACCCTTAATGCATGTTCACGTACTGGGTTGTTATCTCCATGCAGTATTTTTGTCATTGCCAGTAGATGAGAATGACTCTATTTTACTTGAGTTTATTGAGGTTGCTGGAGAATGACTGTATTTTACTTGAGTTTATTGAGGTTGCTGGACTCTTGATTGTTTTGCCTGCTAATTGCATAGGCTTCTTATATAATAATTCATTCGTTTTCCAAATCACAACACCATGTTTCTCATTAGCAGAGATAAGGCTTTCACCAGTTTCCCCCCGCCTCATTCTTCTGTGCAGTGGAAATACCTTTAATCCATTTCCAAGCCATAATGAACAATGAGAAAAAGAAAAAGAAAAAAAAAAAAAACTACAGGAAGGAAACTCCACTGTATGTAATGCACTGAAGGTGGCACTGTAGTAACAACTTCACACTGTGAATGATAAGATATGCTTGTGGTTTTTTTTCCTGGGAATTTATGATTTTATTATTTTAAAAATTTTGTTTAGCTTGGCTAACATAAAGCCAAAGGTCAGTTTAATACAGCACCACCTGACACTGCTACTGTAATTAAGACTGCAGAAGTGTTTCTGTCACTTAGACTTCTCTACAGGGGATTCCAAGTCAACTCAAATTACATGGGATAGTTCATAGAGAACCTTTGTAGAAAGTGTTTTTTGTTTTTTTTTTAAAAAAAATAAAATCCAAAGAAGGCAACAAAGAAAATCCCTTCCTGTTAAAGACATCACTTTTCCACGTCTGTAATTTTACAGGCTGTATTAAGGCACATTAACACCACAGCACATCTCTGAACACCTTAGTGGATCCCAGGCCATGGCTTTATGGTGTTAGCTGTGTTATATAAACCATCCAAAGTTGACTTTTTGGTCAAGTTTTGAGCTTTTATTAGAGAATCATAGAATGGTAAGGTTGGAAGTGAGCTCAAGGATCATCTAGTTCCAACCCCCTCCCATAGGCAGGGACACCTCCCACTAGTACAGGTTACTCAAGGCCTCATCCAACATGACCTTGAACACCTCCAGGGAGGGCGCAGCCACAACCTCCC
>VWZE01011371.1:46211-56811 GCA_013396675.1 Eubucco bourcierii
GTGGCCTCCTCTGGACCCACTCCAACACTTCCATGTCCTTCCTGTGCTGAGGGTTCCAGAACTGCACACAGGACTCCAAGTGGGGTCTGAGAAGAACAGAGTAAAGGGACAGAATCCCCCTCCCTTGCCCTGCTACCCACACTGCTATTGATGCAGCTGATTCATTCATTCATTTTAACCACACAGTTTCAAGCTAGGTTGACAAAGGATGCCCAGATGTAAAATGCCTCAGCAGTAAGATGCACAAGCAGAAATCCCCAGACCTTTCAGTAAAAGGTCACAAAAAGCAGAAACCCTTTTTATTCTCCTATTTCTTTCCTAGACGGTTATCAGTATCATCATGACCTGTTGTTTTATTTGTAGGGCTAGAAAACTATGTTCTGGGTGCAGGGAAAAGTTAAAAATCACCTATCTGAGGAAGGAATGTTATGCAAAGTACACTAAACATTAAGATGTTTTGCTTTGAAATAAGCTTTAAATATTTTTTTTAAGTGTTTGTTGCTAAAGCACTGGGAAAAAAAATCTCATCTTTTATTGCTGCACACCAAGCAGTCTGCTCCAGGTTGACATGTATGCAAAAACCTATAGGGAAAATTTTATGAAATTGAAGATTTTTCCACATTCTCCAGTGTTTGAAATAAAAATAAACTAAGAAAATGTCAACAAATCCAAACCAAAGCAAAACCAACCAACAACAAAAACCACCACTCAGTCCTGTTAATTTCTAGTTGCACTTCAGAATGTTATTGATTTCAAGAAATACAGTTGCCAGTTTCACATCTAAAGTCAGCTGAGGCTGGTGAATGCTCTCATGTTGAGGTCTGCAGGGCTGTCCTTGCATTTATGACATAGTCCTTATTTGCTTGTCCATGTTCACAACTTTCTGTTAGATGCTTTCCTCTAATTCAGTATGGAAAACCATCAGCCAGCAGCTGTATAAATCAGCTCCTTCAAGATCTGTGATAAAGGTGGAACTGTGGTAGCTGGAGGCCAGTACTTGCAGGACCTTCAGGAGATGGTTCTTTCTTTTGTGCTGATCCCGGGCATACTGTTTTACAATCTGCTTAATGTATGTGTAAGTAGACTGTGGGCTGAGAAGGAGGCAAAAGATGAGGGATTGTCAGACAGTTGCTCTTAATTAAAAGCATGACGTTAAAAAGCCCTATGCTTTAAACTAAAACACCAGGAGACAAAAATCCCCCTTTTGCTCCAGAACCCAGCCATAGATTTAATTCAAAACTCTTGATATAGCAGAAAGCTTCCACTTAGCTTTTAGCAGCCTTTTAGAAAGTCCCTCTGTTTGGTTAACTTAGCTTTTAGCAGCCTTTTAGAAAGTCCCTCTGTTTGGTTAAACTGAAACACCATATGATTAGCAGCTCTCTTTGACTTGGAATACACCAGGGTCTGAGGCAATTTGAGAGCTCCCTGCCAGCTGATTGTGCTGAGGAGGAGGTGAGAAGGCACATGTGCTCACAAGCCTGCAAGCCCATGCATGGAGGTGAAGCCTTTTATTTCACAAAACCTCTCTGCTGTACAAAAGTTAATAACAAGTGTAAAGATTTGTGAAGGAAGCATTTACTTCACAGCTGTTTTTTTTGTTAGTCTGTGCCATACAAACACTGCAGCGTTCTCTAATGCATGGTTACTGATTGCTTAAGCCCAAAGAGAACTCTCCAATATAAACAGAAGTATGGGGTTGGTAGGGAATTTGACCACGAGGAAAAGCTAGGATTTGATCCTTGCTACTGTAACAAGCTCATTCACTGGGTGAGCAACCATCCTGCTGATGCATTTTTCCCACAGCAGGGGTTTTGGTTTTTTTCCTGTTAGAATCATAGAATCATAGAACGGTAAGGTTGGAAGGATCCTCAAGGATCATCTAGTTCCAACCCCCTGCCATAGGCCTCACTCACACCTCACTCTAGTACAGGTCACTCAAGGTCTCATCCAACCTGGCCTTGAACACTCCAGGGAGGGAGCATCCACAACCTCCCTGGGCAACCTGTGCCAGTGTCTCACCACCCTCACTGTAAAGAACTTCCTCCTAACATCCAGTCTAAATCTTCCCTCTGCCAGTTCAAACCCACTGCCCCTTGTCCTATCATTGCAAATGTTAACCCTGCTAACTGTGCTGAGGATGTCAGCTTAGCTTCCAAATAGCACTTTTGTATTTGATTTTTACTGATGATTTCAGCTTTGTAGTTACACCCACCAACCTGAAACCTGGTACAAGACGTTATTTAGGAGCTTTATGCTGTACATAGTAGTGTGGGGAATCTGCAGGGGGAAAAAAAAATAAAATCTGTTCTGCAGTACTTTTAGCAGGCAAGTGATTCAAATTTAGATAAGGGACATCACTTTGAACAACATTGAACATGCCATTTTTATTTTTTTTTTTAACTAATGTTACAGCAGTACTGCAATATGCCTAATTTATGGCATGCTGCTATGAATATTATAACAATGATTGTCTGTGTAAGAATCGCTTTGTCCTGGCTATGAGCTATGGATATTTTAACAATGATTATCTATATAAGAACTGCTTTGTCCTGGCTATGAGCTATGGATATTATAACAATGATTATCTGTATAAGAATTGCTTTGTCCTGGCTATGAGCTATGGATATTTTAACAATGATTGTCTATATAAGAATTACTTTGTCCTGGCTATGAGCTATGCATATTATAACAATGACTGTCTATGTAAGAATCACTTTGTCCTGGCTATGAGTTATTTTGTAAGAAACTTACATTTTATTGATTTAAAGCAGCACCAGCGATAAATATCCCTCAAGCCACCCTCGGTATGAAAAGAAGCTTAAATCTTACAACCCAGAAGTGAGATTAAACCACATGCAAAGGATTTTCAAGTCTCAAGATCTTATTCAAGTAAATCTTCCATTGTTAAAACACGGGGTTTGAGTGCTTGAGGTTAACAAACTTGATTTTGAAAATGATGTAAGCCCTGAAGCCAATACTCATCTGTACAACTCCTGCAATTTAACTGTATGAGGGATGTTCGCCTGTCCAAATGTGGCTGGATTCTCCCGGAAGTGTCTGCGGTAAGTGTGAAGAAGGAAACCTGTGTGGTCAGATGTAAGGGGTGGGGGGGAGGAGGCGGGGGATGAAGATGAAATTTGGCTCAGAGCTCCCACATGGTCCCTGTTGCTGTGGAAACGATGGCCTTTGCAGTGCCTACTGCATCTCTATACGTTCAGAAGAGCCATCTCTTCTGTATGTCGTTCGGAGTCGTCTAAAAGGAAGGCAATCAATTAAGGGCTTATGCTGTGAGGGAAAAACGTAGACAATAAACTGTGTGCTGAAAAAGAACTATGACTCACCCCTTTATGCAGTGACATATAGTTAGGTCCAAAGGCCATGCTGTGCATCTTAGGGGAAAGAAAAGGAAAGAATGATAAAAACAGAACTGCTCTTTTAAATTCAGTTGCTTACAACCTTTCGCATCTTCCTTATCCTTATGAGCGAGCCAATCAGTATAAAATATTCCCTCTCCATTCATCCAGTAGCTTGTGAATAAGATCATATTATGTGATCACTTCTTAAACGAGCAAGGCTCAAGCTCTGAGCATAAGATGCTTCCACTTAGAGCGAATTTCCTTCTGCTGTTTGCAGTTTGTTTGTATGAGTGTCTGATTGTTACCCAGGCAACCAACGCGGGCGTGAGTTTGATTAGATATAGTTTCACAGATGTGAACAGCATTGTTTGGTGTTTCTGTAAGAAGGGGGATTCAGTTTGTTAACTTGTAAAAGTTTTTGGTTTTTTTTTTCTTTGAAGGACAGGGAGGGAAAATGGGCAGGATATTAAAATACTAATTTTTTAGTTGAGGTTGTCTCAGCTTGCTAATTGCTGTTTGTGTTCGGTAAATGGTTTCTCATTCCACATGAAGAATTCCAGTATTGACAGCAGGGAGATGTGTGAAAGTACAAGAATTTTTATTGTCTCCACTGAAGCAGATTAAATTATTATCATCACTCTAGAAGATAACATCATTAAAATGTGAGGACTATTTGGTCATATTGTAATAATAAGAGCACCGGGAACATATTCTGGTGCTTAGCTATGCACGGTCTGTCTTGTGAAAAGGCAGCATGGTATTTTAACTGATGGCAACGTTGTGCTCTGTGTGGTTATTTCTCCAGTGGAACTTGCAGATGTAAATATCTGTGGAATGTGTAGCTAGAGGACAATGGCTTGACATTCTGCATGAGCTCTCTTGGTGAGCAAAGCTCTCTTCTTTCCTTGTTAAAAAAGCAGAAGAGGGAAATTAACTTTGGAGATAAAATTACATGAAAATAACTCCCCTACAAAACTCAGCTCTTCAGATTTGCAGTCTTGCAAAGACATAAGCCTACACAGTAATGTTAGAATCATAGAATCATAGAATGATAAGGTTGGAAGGGACCTTAAAGATCAGCTAGTTCCAACCCCCTGCCATAGGCAGGGACACCTCCCACTAGTACAGCTCACTCAAGGCGTCATCCAACCTGGCCTTGAACACCTCCAGGGAGGGAGCAGCCACAACTTCCCTGGGCAACCTGTGCTAGTGTCTCACCACCCCCACTGGAAAGAACTCCTCCTAACATCCAGTCTAAATCTTCCCTCTGCCAGTTTAAACCCATGTTCATTCAGCTCAATTTGAGAGCTCCCTGCCAGCTGATTGTGCTGAGGAGGAGGTGAGAAGGCACATGTGCGCACACGCCTGCAAGCCCATGCATGGAGGTGAAGCCTTTTCACAAAACCTCTCTGCTGTACAAAAGTTATTAACAAGTGTAAAGATTTGTGAAGGAAGCATTTACTTCACAGCTGTTTTTTTTGTTAGTCTGTGCCATACAAACACTGCAGCATTCTCTAATGCATGGTTACTGATTGCTTAAGCGCAAAGAGAACTCTCCAAAATAAACAGAAGTATGAAGTTGGTAGGGAATTTGACCACGAGGAAAAGCTAGGATTTGATCCTTGCTACTGTAACAAGCACATTCACTGGGTGAGTAACCATCCTGCTGATGCATTTTTCCCACAGCAGGTTTTTTTTTTTTTTTTTTTTTCTGTTAGAATCATAGAATCATAGAACAGTAATGTTGGAAGGGACCTCAAGGATCATCTAGTTCCAACCCCCTGCCATAGGCAGGGACACCTTCCACTAGTACAGCTCACTCAAGGCCTCCTCCAACCTGGCCTTGAATACCTCCAGGGAGGGAGCATCCACAACCTCCCTGAGCAACCTGTGCCAGTGCCTCACCACCCCCACTGGAATGAACTCTTCCTAACATCCAGTCTAAATCTCCCTTCTGCCGGTTTAAACCCACATTCATTCAACTTAGCTGCCAGGTATAAAATCGAAGGGAGTTTGAGGTTTGCTGTTCTGTTTGCTGCTAAACTCTGGAATGTTTAGCTATTTAATTGTGATTACTTGCTTGAGATTTCAATGACCCGCAGCCTGGGAGCTGGAAACAAGTCCTCCCTCACTGTGGATTAGGTAAACTTGAGAACTTTATGCACTCTCCTGCAAGTGTGCATCAGAATGTGAACAAATGAACTTTTCTCTTATAACCTCATTCTGAAAAATGAATGATTTGGCTGCCAGTGCACTGTAATTCCTAGCTGGCTGTAATTTTATAAGCTAACCTTTCAGGGAAGCACAGCTCATGGTGATGTTGTCCATCTCACTGTGGGTCAGTTACTTGCTAGCAGATTTTAATAATTTTATTTTTTTTTTTGTATCTCCAACCTAATTTGCAAATACCAAAAAATGTGTTGGCATGAA
This sequence comes from Eubucco bourcierii, assembly GCA_013396675.1. Taxonomy (NCBI): domain Eukaryota; kingdom Metazoa; phylum Chordata; class Aves; order Piciformes; family Ramphastidae; genus Eubucco; species Eubucco bourcierii. The sequence goes on from VWZE01011371.1 coordinate 51,998, forward strand.
AAGATCTGGAAAATACTAAGTTTCTACACATTCTGTTGAAAGTGGGAAGTGGGTAAATGGAAAAGAGCCTGTAGTGAGAGAAAAACAGGGAGTACTCTGTTGCTCTCAGTTGAGTTTATAGCAGCTGTATAAGCAGTAACCCTTCAGGCAAATCCTTGCTTGCATAGCACGAGGCAGAGCTATATCAGCATGGCAGGATGGCTGGTTTGACGTAAAATATAAGCAGAGGGAGGGCCTGGGGACAAGAGGGAGCTGCTGTCAGAGAGAAGGGGACTGGGAATGTGAAGGGCAGACCACTGTGATAGAGCTGTGGGGAAATGGGAGTTATCAGGGAAGATGGGGTAGGGGTGGTTATAGGAGAGGAATTATCTGGAAGCCAGACTTTATCATTTCTGCTGTTCATGAGACAATTTGTTTTACCATGTCATTTAGCTACGATTTGATCCTGGTAATCTGCAGGGCAAGTGAAAGAAGCTGTTACAGATCAAAATCTGATTAATGAAATGTCTCCTGCAGAGTTGAGTGACTGTTGGACTGGGATCCTGGTTGGTAAAAACAAGTAATAAGGGATCAAAAAGGCAAAAGAGTAATTGAAAGTAATTAAAAATCCATAACCAGAAGGCTGGATTTGTAATGTAGCTCAACCTTCTTGATTGCTGGTCATATAAAAGTACAGCCAGTGAGCAAAAGGCACTTAGAGATTGAGGTGAGATTTTTACTGAAAGGACTAGGAGATATGCTGAATGATGAAAGTGGTGTCCCTCAGGGGTCAGTGCTGGCACCAGTGCTGTTTAGCGTCTTTATCAGTGCCATGGACAGAGGAATCAGTGCACCCTCAGCAAGTTTGCAGATGGCACCAAGAAGCTGTGTGGCACAGCTGACTTGCTAGAGGGCAGGGATCCATCCAGAGGGACCTGGACAGACTGCAGAGGTGGGCCCAGGCCAACCTCAGGACATTCAACAAGGTCAAGTGTAAGGTCCTGCACCTGGGTAGGCACAATCCCAAGCACAACTCCAGGCTGGGTGGTGAATGGCTGAGAGCAGCCCTGAGGAAAAGGACCTTGGAGTCTGGGTTGATGAAAAGCTCAACATGAGCCTGCAGCGTGCACATGTAGCCCAGACAGCAACTGAGTGCTGGGCTGCAGCAAGAGCAGTGTGGGCAGCAGGGCAAGGGAGGGGATTCTGCCCCTTTGCTCTCCTCAGACCCCATCTGGAGTCCTGTGTGCAGTTCTGGAGCCCTCAGCACAGGAAGGACATGGAAGTGTTGGAGTAGGTCCAGAGGAGGCCATGAGGATGCTCAGAGGGCTGCAGCAGCTCTGCTGNTTTTCTAGTGAGGGTGGTGAGACACTGGCACAGGTTGCCCAGGAAGGTTGTGGCTGCTCCCTCCCTGGAGGTGTTCAAGGCCAGGCTGGATGAGGCCTTGAGTGACCTGTCCTAGTGAGAGGGGTCCCTGCCTATGGCATGGGGTTGAAACTAGATGATCCTTGAGGTCCCTTCCAACCTTACCATTCTATGATTCTATGTAGTTTAAAAATTTAGTGCTGCTTTGGTATATTGCAGAAAACAACATAGCTACTTAGAACTACTTGTTCTAATAAAATTATCTTTTTTTTTTTTTTCTTTTTTTTTTTTTTTTTCCCCTGAACATTATTATGGGCTTTGATTTTCTGTAGGTGTATTTGTTGTCATTGTGTGAAAGTGTGAGAATGAATTTTATCCTTCCAGCTGATTACCAGTAAGTGTTAGTCTTCTCTGCTTTGTGATCAGATGGTATTTTTTCTGCACCTACACTACAGAGTAGGGCCATTTTTGAGAAGACCATTGCTAGGATTGTACCCTTTTGGGATTAGAAAGAAGTCTCTTATGTTGTTACTCTCCGTTTAGCTATCAGTGGGTACCAATTGTGACTGCTTGACTGTTTCTGATTGTATTTAAACAGAACAGGTGATTCGAAATGAAGAGGGAGGAGAGGAACTGACATTGTTCAATACAATTTCATCACCTGGAAATGGGAGTGGATTTTGCTTGCTCATTTGAATTCAAAGTACTAACTCCTCCGCGTGCAAAGGTAATTATTCTGGGTTAATTATCCATGTATACCAGGAAATACATACTCTCACAAACCCTGAATTGTGTAAGTGTGTGATGGTTTGGGAGTTCCCTGCCCCCCCCACACTNCCCTATACCTTACCCCAAGGTTTACCTTACATGCAAGGTGAGTTTGGAGGGTTGGCCAGGGGCGTTAGAAGGAAAGTGGTTAGTGAGGTTACTTGTCAGAGAGGAGGAAAGCCAGAAGCTGCTAGACAGCCTGAGACTCTGTTCCTGAGAGACTGTGTTATCTATGTTTTGAGTACTTAAACATCTCAGCAAGCCTATGAGTGAAGTAAACATCACCATTATTTCATTTTCACAGCCTATAATACAATGTTCTCTATTAAAATATTCCAATTAGCCTCAAACCAGCACAAAATGTAAGAGCAAAAATAAATCTATCTTTTGTAGTTTGTTTTCTTAGTTTTCCTCATCTTCTAAACTGTCAGATGCAACCCCATAGGTGGTGACTCTAAAAGTCCCTCTATCTGTGTAGCTAGGTGCCTTTTATGCAGGGTGGCTGTTAGACTGACTTCACAGAAAGAATGGTCACATGGTAGTGATGGTTTATGTCCTAAAAAATTAACAAAGAAGCCCTGTCAGGGCTGTAGATCTGATATGTGCTAATTGTACTGAGCAACAGATCATGTTGTTGTGAATGTAAGGATATACAGACAAAAGCTTGTCAGTCCCTATAAATTTTCAAGCTACATACAGGGAAATGGTGCTTTTCTTGTCTGTTAAATTCTCCTCAGGAAAGAAATGACAACTCGTACTTTTGAATGGTAGAGATAGTAAAATTGGGTTCTGTCACACCTTGTTAATAAAAATAAGGAGGGTGCTTGATATAAAAGCATATGCAGATGTGGAAACATTTAAAATACTAGAGAATAAAACAGCTTGAGGTTGGAAGCTGTGCCTGAGACTGGTTTAAAAGCTTAGGCTAACAGAAGATTTCATGGGAATGAGAGCTCGCTACCATCCTGCAGTTAAGAAGCATCATAAATTATCCAGCATTTAGCCCTTGCCATGCATTGCTACACCCTGAGCAACAGCCCTTCCCAACTCACTCTGCTTTCTTGAGCAGAGGCAATGCCACAGTTGGGTTCTACCAGCTTTACAAAGGCTCAGCAGCTCTTTCACAGAGCTGGTGTTACTCAAATGGGAAACTATCCGTCAGAAAAACGCTTCGATATAGCCAATTTGAACATGATCTAAACCCACTTCTACTTCTATAGTGGATCAGCTATGTAAAGATCTAAAAGAATCAATGTAAGACCATAGCCACCAAGAATTTTTCTAATTTTGACATTTAAAAAAAAAAAAAAAAAAGCAACTGAAATGTAATGAAGAGAAAGGAAACAAAATTTAAATCAAATCTCTGAAGAATTCAGTAAGATAAACAATTTCCCCTCCCAGAAAACAAAAAAATAACTGCTGCTTTGAGTTTGTGATTGAATAGTTTTCTTCAGTAGCTAAAACCCGAAAAGAACTAAACTGATATGAATCCAGAATGTATATCTGGATGTACCTTTTTTTTTTATACTGTTGTATTCACACTCCTAAGCTAAGATGAAGCTCTGCTTCCTCTGAACACAGAGAAATCTGCTAGTCCCAAATTGCTCAGGCTTTCTTAAAGCAGCTGTGGAAACAGACAGGACAATGTACTTGTACTATGTATGTGCTTTGTAGGTTTGTTGTTTGTTTGGTTTGGTGTGGGGGTTTTGTTTGGGTTTTGTTTTTTGTTTGTTTGTTTGTTTTGTTGGGGGATTATTTGCAGGTTTTTATTTTGTTCTTAGGCTTGGTTTGTTTGGGTTTTGGTTTGGTTTGCTTTGGGGTTTTTTTTCAGTGGCTTACTAAAACAGGGATTTCTTACTGGCAAAAGCAGCTTTCATCTGGGATCTTGGTTCTCACTGGGGATCCAGAGAGCTCAGCACCACTTTTTTTTTTTTTTTTTCCAAAAGGGCTATGTGGATCTGTGCCAAGATTCAAATCCTCAAAGTGCTTTATGTACTTACAGCTGTTAAGCAGCTATCTTTAAAGGTAGTGGCCAGTACACCTTTGAAAATAGCACTGTATTATCTGATTATCACAGCTAATAATAATCTACTGTTTTATAGCAAACAGAAAACACAGGGATATCAATGTGCTCTTAAAAGAGCAGGTCTGTGTAGGAAGCTCTTGAAGATCAGCAGTACCTGTGTTCTGTCACCTGCCCCTGCAGCCTGCCTCCTTGTTGCTGCTGCCACAAGGCAGCTCAGCCATCCAGCACAAGAGCTCCATACCTAGGACACTGCTTCTGCAGTGAAGGTATTTTATTTTAATGGTTCAACTTCTGAGACAGCAGTGTGGATGCAACTGGGCAAACAGCAAAAGTTGCCTTCTCTCCTAATCACTGACTGAAGTCTGGGGGCAGGATTTGCCCCACTGGTACCAGACTTCTGTGGTGACTTGGAGTTGCTGTAAGATTGACGCACTTGGATGCTGTAAGACTCCCTACTTTGGGATTTGTGCACATGTGAATCATAGAATCATAGAATGGTAAGGTTGGAAGGGACCTCAAGGATCATCCAGTTCCAACCCCATGCCATAGGCAGGGACACCTCCCAATAGAACAGCTCACTCAAGGCCTCATCCATCCTGGCCTTGAACACCTCTAGGGAGGGAGCAGCCACAACCTCCCTGGGCAACCTGTGCCAGTGTCTCACCACCCTCACTGCAAA
>VWZE01011371.1:59962-70795 GCA_013396675.1 Eubucco bourcierii
CTTGGAGGTGTTTAAGACCAGGCTGGATGAGGCTCTGGCCAGCCTGATCTAGTGTGAGGTGTCCCTACCCATGGTTGGGGGGTTGGGATTAGATGATCCTTATGGTCCCTTCCAACCCTGACTGATTCTATGATTTGATGTAATTTAAAAAAGTGAAAAACACCTGAAACTCCACACTTGTATTAATTCCATAATGTATCCTTTATGCTATAGTCCTTTAGCCTATTTTTAATCAGCATTTATAATAGAATCTTAGAATCACAGAATGGTAAGGTTGGAAGGGACCTCAAGGATCATCTAGTTCCAACCCCATGCCATAGGCAGGGACACCTCCCACTAGGACAGGTCACTCAAGGCCTCCTCCAACCTGGCCTTGAACACCTCCAGGGAGGGAGCAGCCACAACCTCCCTGGCCAACCTGTGCCAGTGCCTCACCACCCTCACTGCAAACAACTTCCTCCTAACATCCAGTCTCAATCTCCCCTCTGCCAGTTTAAACCCATTGTCCCTTGTCCTGTCATTACAAGACCTTGTCAATAGTCCCTCCCCAGCCTTCCTGTAGGCCCCCTTCAAATATTGGAAGGCTACTTCTGGAAGGTCTCCTTGAAGCCTTCTCTTCTCCAGTCTGCAATCCCCCAACTGTCTCAGCCTGTCCTCATAGGAGTGCTGCTGCAGCCCTCCGAGCAAACTTTCAGTAGGAAAACTTAATATGGAGCCACAGAACAGATGTGTGTCTTTGCAATACAATTCGTGGCACAAAGTGTCAGCTGAACAGAAATTCTGTACATCCATCAAATCTGATAATGGTCTTCCTTTGCTGTTCACAGACCTGTTAATAGTTGTAATGAGCAGCCTGTGCTGGTGTGGTGAGGAAACAAGATTGCATTGTGTTGAGGCTGTCTCAAGTATGTGATAGAAACTGCAAGAATGTGACATGGAGTCCTAAAGAAAGGAGGAGCTGAGGTCTGTATGGCAATTTATGCTTGTTTGAATTCATAGTTTGGTAGTCTGTAAAGAAATCTACTTGTAAATGGCAGTGGGTGTTCATTAAAGAAGACAAGTGCACTCAGAGTCAGTGTTTCTGAAAGATGTTTGTCAGGCCCTGAAAGATGCTTTCAAAAGTTGAAAGAAATGCTGTCTGAAATCTCAAAAAAAGAAGTGATGTACTGTAGCGAGCTTGGAATGAAAGCTTTGTTTTTAAAAGGAGCAACTGGTTGAGCAGTCAAAATATGAGACAACTAACAAAAAAAAAAAAAAAGAAGTGGCTTCCTTCAGGAGTTTCTTAGGGTCCTTCTTTAGTCACTAGCTGCAATTTACTTCCTAGAGTTCAGTTTATGATCTTTGAGAACAGAAAAGGATAATAATATTTTCATTGGTTCTAGGATTCAACTGACACTGCAATGCCAGGACACTGCAATGGCCAGTCCTCAGCTAGGCAAAGCTTCTGGTTTCCTCATACAATTAAAGAATCTGGTTTCCAAGAGTTTCCTAATGCTCTGGTAGCTTACAAGCTACTTCTCATGGGTGGGGCAAATTCCTGGATGCTTGCTTCTATCTATTTTTCTTGCTCCCACCTCTGTCAAGGAGGAATCTTTGCTGGCCAATAGAGCATACCCACCTTGTGACAGAGTCCTTCTTGTGTTGTCCACAAATACAAGTGACCTTGATCTAAGCAGTAGCTTAGATCAGTAACCACTGAGCCCCAGCCTCTTTCTCTCCAGATACATGCAGTTCATAATGCTAAAGAAATCATAAGACTATGTGAGAGGGGAAGAAGAAAAAAAGTGTGTACAACATTCAGTTGCTAAGATGATTATCTATCTACCTGACCATCAGCCAGGACTTCAAATAAATCAAATACAGGGAAATGAAACTCTGCAGTGCTCTCGTGGAAGTCAGAATCAGATCCACTTTGATTTGTTTTCCATTTCGCCTTCTGCCTCCCGGTTAGCTGCAGATACAGTCAGGCTAGATTACATCTGCCCAGGGAAAGGCATGCTTCTGCTCTGCACCAGTTAGCCTGCTGGAAAGCCCTCCTTCAGGACTTGCTGGGACTGCTTGCTGAAAGATGAATTATTCCAAAGGCTGAACATCCTGAAGGAGTCACCACCTCTCTGTCACTTGTTCTGGCTTTGTTAGTAAACACTTCTCACCTGTGACAGTCGCTGATGAATTTCGGGCAGGATTTTCTAATCGACTGTAAACAGCTTCAGTTGCTCCCCTCAGAGAGGTGTTTTTTTAGGATTTGGCATGTCTTGTTGCTCAGATGGTAGCATCAGTGGTATGGTGTTTTTCCAGTGTCTTTAGAGCACTTGTCAGGAATGTTAACAAGAAGAGAGTGAGATGTTTCCCTCCCTTTCTTGTTCCTCTGCTTGTGCTCGAGAATGGTCATGCTTGTGCCAGAACCTTCACATGCTGAAAGTAGATTTCAGCTGTAAAATGCACAACAACAACCCCAATGGGCAATCTTCCTTCCTAAGAGACTACTTTAAAGTATGCACTGTACTCTGTGCAATTTTGTTTGCTTTATATCTAAAATCAGTTTCTGTAGCAAACTGATTTATGCTGAGCTTCAGGTGGGGTGCTTAAGACAGGTACCACCACGAGCTCTTTCTGTGTAGTTCCTGAACCTCCCTCATTCCATACAGTCCCATTCTGTGCACTGCCTAAGTTCTTTCTAAGTCCCAGTGAAGGCAGCAGATTTAAAGTTGGGTCTGAGCTTCAGATTCTTGTTGAACTGAGATCCAGATTACCATAATGGCAAGCACAGAGTATGAGAACTAAATTATATGTTTATACAGACTAATGAAAAATATGCTGGGTGCCAAAGTTCTCCCATCATATTTGCTCTCAAAAGACATGCAAATGCACAGTGGTGTTCATTTTAAAAGGATTACTGCCATTTATGGATGTACTAATGCCATGCACTAATTTTCGTCATGGTTAAGACCCCAGGAAGTTATGAGAAGACAATGTGAATGACTATGCGTAAAGAGGGTTGTTTTTTCAGTTGAAGACAGGGGGTTAGAAGTGCAAGTTACATATTAATGAATACTGTGCTCGTGAAAGGTGCTAAATTAAACTTGCCTAGAAGGAGAATCTTCAGTTTATTCACTAATGTAGCAAGACTGTTACATTAGCAGCAGCAGCGGTAATGCTGTGTCGAGAGCACTCTCTAGTTTTATTCTCGATGCAGAGGTGCATATTGCAGGGTTTGCCTGTCAGATGCTGGCAAAACTCCTACAGAAACAGAAACTCGGCAAGCCCTGACTCTCTTAGAGGGAGCACTGCATCAAGCAGTGTCAAGGTAAAGCACATAATCGTTGTCCCAGCAGCAGGGTGAGATAACACCAAGCCTGGCTTCTCTTATAATCAATCACAGCACAGCAGGGAGAGACTGCCACAGGCAAGTTGCCCCTACCTGGAATAAATGATAAAATCTGACTGTTTCTACAGTTGTAGTCTCCAAGCCTAATTGTCCTCTCCTTTGATCCATCTAGGTTAGCTTAAGCCAGACACTATGCTGTAAACCTTACGTTAGGTAGTCGCCACCGTTGCTTGCCGTTTTGCTTTGTGTATGAGAGAGAGAAAGAGAGCAAACATAAGGGTCAAAATCCTAAGCATTCCTGTTCCATTTCTGAATGCTGAGAGGCCTGCCAGAGTAAAAACAAAAACAAAAACAAAGCAAAAAAAAAAAAAAAGAGGAGGTGATTAAGGGATTAATTAAATCAGTTTCTACAAATGTATCCTTTTTAAGGACAGCTCTTCAGACAGTGATATCGAGGATTCTGTAAAGCACAACAGTGATGCCATCTCATCTCATCTTTAGGTGATTTTTTTTTTTTGACACCACCCTTCCTGCAAAGTTCCTATGGCACATTGGTCATTCTTGCTATGAAATTAGGAAAACAGTTCATTAGAAATCCAGAGCTGCTAGATAAGATGATTTCATCAGGACGTTCTGCCAGCTGGAGTGCCTCCTGTATTTGGCAATCCAGCACCTGCTGGCAAAACACATTGCTTGGCAGAAGGAACACATTGCTCACCCTGTATTCACAAATGGAATGTCTTTCATATTCATTCTAAAGTCTGAGAAAAAAATTTCCCCTATTTCTGTTACTGCTCCCTACTATCAACCATCCACCTTCAAGAGATACCTTTCCATTTCCTGAAGAATTAAGCATGACCCAACGAGGAACTCTGTGTCATCATCACTCTCTAAAAATCATAGAGTCATAGAATGGCTTAGGTTGGAAAGGACCTTAGGGAACATCTACTCCAACCTCTCCACCACGAGCAGACTCCACTAGACTTGGCTGCTCAAGGCCTCATCCAACATGACCTTGAACATCCCAAAGGAGGAAGCATCCACAGCCTCCCTGAGCAGCCTATTCCAGAGTCTCACCACCCTCACATTGAAAAACTCCTTCCAGAGTCTTGCCGTGCTTATACTGAAGAACTTCTTCCTAAGATCCAGTTCAAACCTACTCTCCTTCATCTGAAAACCATTCTTCCTTGTCCTATTGCTGGACACCCTTATGAAAACTCCCTCTGGAGCCTTCTTCTAGGATCCTTTCAGGTATTGGAAGGCAGCTCTAAGGTCTCCTTGGAGGCTTCTCTAGGCTGAACAACGCCAGCTCCCTTAGAGCAGAGATATTCCAGTCCATGGATCATCTTTGTGGCTGCCTATCTTAAATCATCTGGCTAAGATTATACAATAATTCAAAAGTTATGAGTCTACCAACTGAAAGAACAGAGAGGTGCTGCTGACAGAAGCCCCTCTGCTTTGCAGAGGAGATGGTGTTTATCATAACGCTTATGGAAATGCCCTTGCCCTGTTTGATATTTTTCCCTTTCTCAGTGGATGTTCCCTAAGCACAGGATAGAGCAACCTGCCTTAGTATTTCATACTCAAGCTCTGACATTTGTAAACCTTCTTGAACACTCTATTTTCTACAGACCTTGACTTACTAACCTTTGTTACAGCTGCAGCCTGCAGTCTGTTTTCTGCAGATCCTTGACGATAATGGACTCATTCTGGTTCTGAGCACTTCTTGACTGCTTTGAAATCTCACTCAACCAACACATACAACAGAAGTAGCTTCTGAGGTTTGTCAGTAATGCTGCCCTTTTCCCCACACTCTAAATCTCTTGGAGACAGCATATCTTCTGCTGTCCATTGTTCTTTATTTTTATAGCTTTCTTCTTGCTGTATTCAGAAACTTATTTACACAAGACTTAGACACTGGAATAGTCTCCCAAGGGATGTAATGGGATGCCCTGCACTGGATGTTTTTAAGGGTCTGGCTGACAGGGTGCTGTGCTGTCTCATTTCATCTGTACTGTTACCTAGAAAAGGTGGACCAGATGATCCTTGGAGTCCTTTCCAACCTGGCATTCTGGGAGAGGCTACTCCTCCCTCTTCATTTCATGTTTAGGTCATAGCTTTCCAGATCAAGCCACGTTCCCTCTGAAATACTCCAGTTGTTTTTTCTGTCAGTGGGAAGGCATTTGGTCTTAAATTGATAACTTCATTGCCACTGCTGTAAGAATCATAGAATCATAGAATGGTAAGATTGAAAGGGACCTCAAGGATCATCTAATTCCAACCCTCTGCCATAGGCAGGGACACCTCCCACTAGTACAGGTTACTCAAGAATTCTTTCTCCACTCTAGCAGGAATGGATACACTGTGAGGATTTGAATAGAATGAACAAGAATTTGAGAGGTATCTGTGGCTTGTACTTGGCATAAAGAAACAAACCTCTTCTGGTGACACCACTTGTTACACTGGGTGCTAGTGTGAAAACACATTTATGTGATGATTGTATAGTTTTGTTTAAACTTGATGTTTACAGGAAGGAAGCTGGAAACTATCCATTTAGAAAGTTTATTATTGGCTTAAGCCATCAGCTTGGCCACAGCCTGCTTTTAATTTTTATGTTCTCTCCAATTAGCATATCCAGAAAAGATCCCTTCGGAACAGAACACACACAACCCCCCCACCAAAAAAAATATGAAAAAAGAAATGGAGTCTTTTGTGCATCCAAACTATTTCTAATTTCATAGAATCGCAGAATTGTTTTGGTTGGAAAAGACCTCTAATATCTTCAAGTCCAACCATTGACCTAACACCACTATGACCGTTAAGCCATTTATAAAAGGAACCAAAAATGCTTTCCTTTTGACACTGCTCTGTCTTTAAAAAACACTGCTGAAAATTTACTTTTCCTGTTCCAAAGCTGAAATGCAGATATGGGCTTTTACATTCAGTAGGACTGAGATGGTGGTTGTGGTACATCTGAAGTTTGCACCATATTAAGAAGTAGTACTGGCATGCTGCAAGCATGAAGAGGTTTTGACATATAATGCAGTTATTAAGCGATGTATTTAAGGAGAAAACAGACCAGATTGAACAAAGGAATAGTGTGGCCAGCAGGAGCAGGGAGGTCATTCTCCCCCTGGACTCTGCACTNGAGAGTCCTTGACTGCTGGAATGGGCTGCCCAGGGAGGTGGTGGAGTCAGTGTCCCTGGAGGTGTTCAAGGAGGGTTTGGATGTGGCACTTGGTGCCGTGGTCTAGTCTTGAGGGCTGTGGTAATGGGTTGGACTTGATGAGCTTTGAGGTCTCTTCCAACCTTGGTGATACCGTGATGCTGTGATAGAATCATAGAATTCATAGAATCATAGAATCAAAGAATGGTAAGGTTGGAAGGGACCTCAAGGATCATCTAGTTCCAACCCCCTGCCATAGGCAGGGACACCTCCCACTAGTACAGCTCACTCAAGGCCTCCTCCAACCTGTCCTTGAACACCTCCAGGGAGGGAGCAGCCACAACCTGATACTGTAAAAGCAGAAAGAGGAAACTGTATCTACTAGGGAAAAAAGGGATATGTTTGGTCACTGCATTGCCAGGAGCAGTTGGAATATGACTGTCAAAAAGCAAAGGAAGCATAACTTTTCGTTCAGTTTTCAGTGCCCTTGACTAGCACAGAACTCACCGAATCAAAACCAATCAGGGACAAGATTCTCAAAATCTGCTTCTAGGCACTGCAGGCTGAGTTCTCATCCATTTCAGAAGAAATTGGGTGTTTCTTTCCTTCAGTTCAAATGGTAGTTGCGGAAAACTCGGTGTGAATTCTCATTACTTGCTATGTGTGATGGTTTGGGAGTTCCCAGCCCCCCACACTTTGTAAAATGACCCAGACTAGAACTCAGCCAGCTGGAAGTTAAGGACTGAAGCTCTGTTTACAGCTCAGCACAATGTGCAAGCAGAGGTAGACACTATACAGGAATATTTACAGAAATAGACAAGTTAAAGATAACACAGAAACACAACTCCCCTCCCAGAAATCAGAGACCCCAGGAGGGGCTCCCAACCACCCTTCCACCTTCTCCCCACCCCACTGCCTTACGCACAAGGTGAGCTTGGAGGATCGGCCAGGGGGGCTAGAAGCAGAGCGTTAGTGAGGTTATTCAGCAGAGAGGAGAAGACCCACTGACTCCCAGAGAGAGACCAAGAGACTGTCTTATCTATTTTTTGTGTTCTCTTCTTAAACATCTCAGCAAGCCTATGAGTGAAGTAGACATCACCAATGTTTTCTTTTCACAACCTATAATTTTCTCCATTAAAATAGTCAAATTAGCCTCAAACCACCACGCATGAGAGTTCTGCATGTACCACGACTATAGCTGCATTTTGCTTGCCTTTTTGGAAGAATCAGAACCTGTTCTTGCCACCATAAGTCCAGACTATCAGTGTTCGAAGACATCAAGTTAATATTCAGGAGCTGTAGAATGCCATAAACTCTCCACTAGTGAAGGAAGTCCAATGATAATTCATCTGGCCTAATGCCTTAAATGTTTCCAAGAGGGGTAAAGGAATGTTCATGGCAAATTGTTCTCTGTAATTAGTTGTACAGAAATTCACTGAATTTCTAGATCTGAGAATGAAATCACAGCAGCAGGCCTGGTCCAAAGCCAGTGAGAGCCTTTTCATCTACTTTAGCATACTGTGGGGTAGGTCAGTGCATTGTTCAAGTGTTTGTGTTTGCTTACTTCTTAAATTCTGCTCAAATGTGTTAGCTAAATTTCAGGGTAATAAGAGATACTACATCACCTGCTGGTTAAGAAGTCCAGCAGTTTTAATGGAGTTAAATAGGTTTGCATCAGCTAAAAGTCTTATGTTTTGGTTTTTTTTGTTTTGTTTTCATCTAAATTACAATGAAGAGAACAACTAATGCCGTTAATAAATAAAACTTCAGACCAAGCAAGTTGCACAGTGTGCATTTTGAAATGCTATCACAACAAGTGCTGATCCCTAAAGTGTATTGCATATTCTACAAAAAGAAGGATTGTTCACCTTCATTATTTATGACTGAGTGATTTATAGATTCTAGGTTGTGTTTCACTTTTGATTTTTTTTTTTTTCATGTTGGCTGTTTTTTGTTTGGTTTTTTTTTCCCCCCTGATCTCAATTTAGCAATCTCTTTAATATTGATCTGGATATGACAAGCAATGCAATTTTTTCATGTTCTGCATCACGTGTCATACTCCAGTTATTGGGATTTACTGGCATGAATAATTTATAGGTTTAATTTGTCATTGATTGTTGCCACCTTTTAAAAATGCATGTGGTTCTAAGTTTTGCTGGAGCGACAAGCATGGGTAGATGCTCAGAGGGCTGCAGCAGCTCTCCTATGAGGACAGGCTGAGAGAGTTGGGGCTCTTCAGACTGGAGAAGAGGAGGCTTCCAGGGGACCTGATAGTAGCCTTCCAGTATCTGAAGGGGACCTACAAGAAGGCTGGGGAGGGATTATTTACAAGGTCCTGCAACGACAGGACAAGGGGCAATGGGTTTGAACTGGCAGAGGGGAGATTTAGACTGGATGTTAGGAGGAAGTTCTTTGCAGTGAGGGTGGTGAGACACTGGCACAGGTTGCCCAGGGAGGTCGTGGCTGCTCCCTCCCTGGAGGTGTTCAAGGCCAGATTGGAGGAAGCTTTGAGTGAGCTGTGCTAGTGAGAGGTGTCCCTGCCTATGTCAGGGGGTTGGAACTAGCTGATCCTTGAGGTGCCTTCCAACCTTACCATTCTATGATTCTATGATTCTATGATTCTGTGCCGTCTGTTCAGCTGCACATAGTGCAAGAAAAAAACAGTGCTAGCTGAAACTTTCCCAGATTATTTCAAAGTATTGGTTTCAAAGTACTGGCCTAGCACTGGTTCTCAACTACATTTTAAAGGGAGCATTTTAGACTTTATAGTCATCAATGCAGTGATGTGTCTGTTGATCCTATAAGCACACTATTCCATGAGCAGCAATTTAACACTGAGGGCATAAACTCATACCCTAGCATCTGAGTATTTACAGATTTTAGGCTGCATGCAAACTAATTATTTAGGAGTGCAAAGCATTAAAACTAAATATCTAGTACCCTACCAAGTCCTACAGGCCTACAGAGAATGAACTTCTGTTAGATGTGGAAAGGCAGATCTCAGTTTTTTAAAATGTGGCTACTTCAGAGATTTGGTGGAACCATGGTGATGTGATGATGGAAGTAAGAGGTGCCAGGACTGCATAACCTGAGAGAATTGCTTCTATGCAGGGTCACAAAGGTGAGACTGCCAAGCTTTAAGAACTAGCAAAGTCAAGAAAAAGTGTTCTGAACTGACAAGAAGTCAGAAAAAGAAACAACCTGCCTATTCACATTGGAATAACAATAATGATCCTTCCTAGTTATGTCCTGGATCAAGGACACTACTGAAAAAAAAATGTTTCCAAGCATAGGAAAAAAAGTCTTGCAGTAGAAAGTTTTAATATTTTGCACTATATCAGCTGATTTTCTGATTATTTGTAGATGGAATGGCTTGTTAATAGGGAGTTGTTCCAAAATAGGAATGAGATAGATTACTTAGGTAAAAGGAAGTGTGGGGTTCAAATTGTTGAAGGAATTTGTTGCTCCTATTTTGACTTGTCTTCAAATGAATAAAAATCCAAACCAAAACAACTACAATATCCAAGCAAGGTCACAGCAAGCATGCTTTCCAGATGTCAACCGAGGTTGAGGGTGGGGGTGGGTGGGAAATGAATCATCATTGCTAGGGAAAAAAACCTTAATAACAATTGGTAGCCACTTAACACCTATAGTCTATCGGAACTAATTAAATGCTCTTTCAAATACTGCTTGTTCAACCTTCACAATACATCATGCAATATAGTCATTGCCTGTTTTTATGGAGCAGTAAACTGCAGTGCAGCAGATGGGATTTCCAAGAGTGCCTGCTATTGCCCTGTCCTCACACTGATGTCGATGAAAGCTTTCACACTGATATTTATGGGTAAGAATCATGATAACACTAACTCTCTCACTGACCTTAGCAGCAGGAGAGAGAAATCAATGATGATGGCCTTTGAAAAAGCTTTTCCTAAGTGACTTCAGCTGACTTGGTATAGAAAGATGTTAGCAGAAACTGGCAGGTCACTTGGATCACCTCTTCCAACCACTTCACCAAACCACCTTTGAAGGAAAGTTTTATGATGCTTCTCTCCCCCGCTGAGAGCTGAAGGTGCAAGGCTTGCGAGAAGTCTGCAAACGCAATCTCTGTTTTCTTCCTTGCAGAGCAGGACAAGAGAAAGGGCAAAGGTGTAGATTTTGTATCCCACATTAATGTGCACAAGTCCATGGGGCCTGATGAGATCCACCCACGGGTCCTGAGGGAACTGGCAGATGAAGTTGCCAAGCCACTGTCCATCATATTTGAAAGGTCATGGCAGACTGGTGAAGTTCCTGCTGACTGGAGGAGGGCAAACATAACACCCATCTTCAAGAAGGG
>VWZE01011374.1:3765-22676 GCA_013396675.1 Eubucco bourcierii
GGTCATTTTACAAAGTGTGGGGGGGTGGGGAACTCCCAAACCTTTCACACGCCCAGACCTGGATTCTCTTGAACCACCATAATTTGGCTCCCTGTTGGAAGGACCTTGCCTCTGTCTCTGCTGTGAGCTGCCGCTGTTTATAGGAACACTTTCCCAGCAGTTTGGCTTTATCCTCCGTGCTGCTAAAGTACCACCTCTCCATGATCTTTGCCTCAGAGAAGCTGTGTCTACAGACACTTTGGACTTTGATGGGTTTTATTCACATTGGACTTAGCGCCACGTGGATCCACGACTGGATTATAACTTGCATTTTCAGAGGCTACCACAATGATTCAGCAGGGACTGTCTCTAAATTCCTGCTTCACCTCTGTCAGTAAAATCTACTGTTCCCTAGGCTCTCTGCTCAGCCTGATTTATATGTGGGGTAAAGACATCTTGTAGCTTAGCCTTTTTCATTTTCTGACTTCCCTAAATTACTAAAATTGCATCCTTGAATCCTTGTAAAGACTCCCGACCAAATTAGAACCCGTAACTAAAATTTAACTAGTTCTGTAAATAGTTTGGGAGTGGGGCTTTTTGGGAAAATAAAAATAACTACATTTTATAATTCCAGCCTCATCAGTTAAGCCCCAATCAAGTCACCCTCATCTACCCATCTAACCTTGCCCTCATAGAAGCCTCTCAGATTAGTCAGACATCTGTCTGTCTCTTTTCCCACTTCAATCTTTTCTCCATTTCATATAACTCCTTCACAACTTTGATTCTCATTTCTAACCAAAGTTTCCCATATTGTGCCAGAGACTCTGAAGAATTGCCTAATACAAACCATTTCCATTGACAGGAAGGAAAGCAGAGAACTATTTGGAAGAGTCTCTTCCTTCTTTTTTTTTTTCCTCTTTTAAGAGGACTTCCTTTTCAACACTGTGAGCAGTCAAGGTATAATGGAGTAACTCATCCTGCACTTGATGCATCCTCCAGCAGCCAGCTTTTACAGAAGCAGGCCAATCCTGTGAGGATGTTAAAAAAAACAGCCTTTCCAAAATAGCTTGAGGAGCTGTTTTCTGACTTGCTAGTACTGTAATAGCCATAGATATCTGATGCTGAAGCCCCCAAGAGTGACTTCGCACTTTCTATATAGGATAAGAATACCTTTGCACTAGGTAAGGACTGTGTAAGTAGTAAATATTCAATGTGGACAATGCAGCTCTCCAAACTTTATTATATTTCCAGAAGTGGAAAAATGTACCTGAGACTAATAGAAGGTAATAGAAGTGGTGGTGTTTCTGAACTATATATACAATTGAACTGCTGGAAGTTGGACAGAAGATAGAGCCAAGATTCTCCTATTAGTAAATCAAACAGGGAATATACTCCTGAATAAGAACAAACAGTGACGCCTGAGGTCCCTTCCAACCTTAGTTATCCTGTAATCTGGATTTTCCTGCAGAAGGGACAACACACCAGTGCTCTTTGTAGCCACTGTGGTAATGGTCACAACAGGCTATTTTGGAAGCCAGGACTTTTGATGGAAGCATCGAATTGGCAAGAGCAAACTATACTGACCTTGTAGATCAAACAAAGACAAAGCTGATTTAACTCTCAACAACAACCTAGTTACAAATCTTTTCCTGGCAGAAACACAATTATGTATTGCTTGCTGTTCTTCACTATAGTTTTTCCCTTTATCTCACAAAACAATACTTTATGAAAAAAGTTAAGTTACCAGCAACAGCTCCAGCCAAAGATTAAAGCCAAACAGATTTTCGAAACACCACACATTGTTTTCATCAAAATACAAACAAATTAAAGTAATTAGATAATAAATACAACACAGTTGCTTACACTGATCTCCAGCCACTGAATTCATACACAGTCAGAATCCAGGATCTGATATCACTTATCAACACAACAGAGGTAATCCTAATTAATACTACAGGCAATTCTAATTAATACTGCAGTGATTTATTATATATAAAGCAAGTATTACAACTGATACATAGGAATGGAGTTAAGTTACAATACCTGTCCAAAGTTAAGAGCACAGTTTCATTCATTTCAGGTACATCATCAGCTTTAATTGTAATGTTGATTGCAGTATCACTTTGCCCAGATAAGAAAACCACAGAGCCATTAAAAGGACTGATGTCATCCTCTGTTACTGCCTTTTGATTGGGACCTGAAGGTTTCAAACTCCAAAAGACAGTTGCCTGACCATCGGTGCCATCTCGATGCAGAGCAATGGAAACCTGGGAAACACAAGAGTCTGTTGTGACTTGTAAAATTATATGCAAAAACAACTATCCTCTTGCAGATTTGTTTGAATATGAGCCTCACAATGTTCAGCCTACTTTTTTCACTCCTATCTATGTATAAATTATGAAATCAAAGATATATCAAGAAAAATATATACTGAATCTTATCCCTTTAATCACTTTTCTATTAGACAACTGAGATGACAGATGACAGATCATTAATATCACAAATTACAAAGCAATAATATACACAAAAATGTTTCCATGACTGATTTAATCAGTGCCCAGCTCAACAAGACACAACGTATCATTTTAAATGTAATTATCATGATTTTACTCTGTTACGGTACAGTCCCAGCCTGTACTCTGCTTAAGTAGCAGTTTTAACCTGAGAATAAGAAATGAGTTGTCTGATTCAGGATTTTAGGAACAACTTTAGTGAATAAAAATAGGGGAAAAAGAAAAAAAAATTATAAAAACACCTTTAAAAAGATTTTTCCAGCTGTGACTGAAGCACTCAAATGGCAGCGTTTTTTATAATGCACCTTTGGGTTGTCAGAAACCTAAAAATGGTAAGTTTTGGAAAACACACCCAGTAAGCCAAATTTTATGTTCACTGGTAAGTCAGCTGTAAGATATGTAGACATTTACATGAAATTTAGGAGTACTACCAGTCCCTACTCTACGTTAATGGTTTTGTATTTGGTGAGGAAAATGATATCTGCAGCATCTTTTTTCCACGTCAGCACAAAGATTTAAATGGTTTTAGGTGCTCACAGAAAAAAGGAAAAATCAACCTCACTCTTCTGATAATGACTAACATTATTTCAGACTTTATTTTTACTGGACTTTTTTGCCTTTATTTTCTTTAAAGCAGAGGACTATTTAGGATCACACAGAACTCAGAAGGAGGATTATCCTCACATTAACTTTCAAATGTTGCATTAAACACAGCCAAATTTATGTGCTCCAAATACATTTTCCATGCTAAAAGACAATATAAAAAGATTGACTTACCACTGTAGCAGGGGAATCTTCTGGCTCAGAAAGAATAATTGGAATGTTGCTAGTAAAACCTATTTCTCCATTTGCAATATCTGGAGTTATCCTCAGAGAAATATTTTGAATCTCACCTAATCTAGGGCTCAGAGGTGGGACTAGAGGAATTCTATTCACCAGCTCAACTTTTTCCAGCTGTCAGAAAAGCAAGGAAAAAAAAAATTGAAATAAGAAACTTTACCACCAAGTCAGAACAATTCTGAGATTTCAGAGTAAGTTTCCTACGCAGGCAGCAATATATCTCCAGAACAAATTCCTCTTAGTATGTGTGCCGAAGCAATGAAGTGGATATTGTTGAACTTTGTCAGTAGAGTGGTGTATCGTTTGTGGACACAACCAAATCTATATAAAGGGAACAAAAACCTTTCAGACTGGCAAATTCATTGCTACACCTATGAATCAAAACAGTATTGATCTGACAAGTGGCCCAAGCTATTGCCCTAACTTCATTTTCTGTGGACATACTGGACATACTGGAATCTATGATAACCTGTGATGAAGCCAAAGATGATTCAATCTTTCCCCTCTCATGCAACTTCAAGGACTTCTCTATTTATAGTAACTAATGTATTAGAAAATTGCATTCAGAACTGAAAAACATTGCAGTATTTCAAAACTTTAGTCTCCTGTTGTCTTAACATATTTCTGATGGTTTGTTTATACTAAGAAGAAATAGGAAAATATTTACCCTTTCTTTGGATGGGACATGTTACTCACTAAACACAACAGCACTGACAGAAGCAGGCAAAGCAGGACTTGCCTGTTTAAATGTTTCCTTCAAATGTAATCTCTATTATATGTCAACATGAATCACTGTAACAAATAGTTCCATAACTAGTTTGCATATACTTCTGCAAATTTTGCACTGCTGCACGAACCAGCAATAATGAATACCTTTTAACTCCCACAAGATTTTTTTTTTTTTTGAGTTATCAGATGTTATCATTTAGTAAGGTTTTACTGGAGAAGGGGAAAGTGGTCTTATTTAAATTTATATGGTGACCACGAATAATTGTTTAAACTGAATTTTATTTTTTTAAAGCACTTCAATCCTTAGCACATTAATTTATATAAAACACTTGGCCTGTATCATACTTTGTTCAACAATTGCTTCAGTAACACAAAAATACTCATGAATAATCTGTTTAATGATAGATGGAAATGCTTTATTTATTCATAATGTATTCAGCAATTAATTCTTAAGCATACCAGCCAGTTACTGCACCTGAGAAACAGATGGTGAGTTGTTAGTTTCACTTGTTTTCTAAGCTTTCTTTTGGAGCAGCCCCTGATCATGCAATTAACAGTGTGCAGGTGGATGACTGCATAGTTGTTGGCTCAGTGAAGTTTCTGAAATACTACACAGCTGAAAAAATTCACAATGTTCGTGCTTCTGATCCTCTATAGTAACTCTGAGATTGTAACTTTGAGATTAAATTATTAACTGATGAAAAACCAAGAAAATACTTTTAGCTCAACATTTCTTTTTAAAGTATGTCAACTCATGAGGAAAAGAGAATGCATTGTGCATTGAATAATAATGAAAATCAGTTTATTAAATTAGTTAATCTTCCTGTCCAGACCAAATCTGCACCTCAGACTACAGTTGGTTATTTAATTGAAGATGTCACTGAAGAATGTTAATCTTACTTTTCCAGTTCCTCCATCCATTCTCTAGCTGTATTTAAGCTTCACTTCCTCCTCCACTCCTCCTCCTGATTCCTGAGTTGATCCTTTATTGTGCCCAGTACAAGCTCTGCATAATCTTCTCATTCTGAACATGTTCACTGAGATTATCATTTATTCACAATGTAGAGTGATTGTCATAGTGATAAATAGGGGTATTTTTCTTTCTTCTCTAAATGAATTATGTGTGCTGGAAAGCCCCTCTGATTTTGGTTATTCAAACAAAAAGATTTTTATGGTTCATGGAGAAAGTACAGAACATTCACCCCCTGCCTCCCTGGAATCCACAGTTTGAAAGGCCAGGCCAAGTGCCTGCATTCTGAAATACTTATCATATGTGTGCCTCATCCTTAATCCACACTATTTAGTCCTCTATTTAAAATGCATCATTTTAAAGGGGCTTGGAACTGGCTATGTAAATTCTTCTGTAGATCTCTCAGATCTCTTGCAGATGTAAAACACACTAACCTCTTGTAATACTCCAGAATGCAATCCCTAACTGTGAATGTAAAAAAATTGCATAATAGTAAAAACAATTATGTAGTTCTGGCAATATTTTTTGTTTTGGCTTTGTTTATTTGGGTTTGGGTTCTTTTTAAAATAATGTGTGAAGAAGGAGGTGGAGGAAAGATATATCTTCAAGGTCTCAGAAGTAATTAAAACATCTTTGGTAGACCATTAATTTACAGACAAAATCTGTTGAATTTAACATCAGCATCCTCATTAGAAAACTCTCAACATCTGGCTTAAAATGGAAAGATTAAAAGCAACTCTTCCCTAGTGGGTTCACATTTGGAGTACTGTGTCAAATTATGGGATCATCACAAGAGAGACATGGACCTGCTCAAGTGGGTCCATCCTATGATGGCCACAAAGATGATCAGAGGGTGCAACACCTCCCCTATTGTAACAGGTTTGAAGAATTGGGGCTGTTCAGCCTGGAGAAGAGAAGGCTTAAGGGAGACCTTAGAACTACATTTCAATGTATGAAGGAAACCTACAGGAAGGCTGAGGAAGGACTGTTTAGAAGAACTAGTGGTGATAGGATGACAGGCAATGGTTCCAAACTGGGACAAGGTTAAACATTAGGAGGAAGTTCTTTGCCATGAGAGTGGTAAACTACTGGAACAGGTTGCCCAGGGATGTGGTTGAGGCCTCATCCCTACAGACATTCAAGATCAGACTTGATGTGACCCTGGGTAGATTGATCTAGTTGGAACTGTCCCTACTAAATGCAAGTGATTGGATAAGATGAGCTTTGAGGGTCCCTTCCAATCCAATACTATCTGTGAGTCTGAACTAAGAAATGCCTCCACAGTTTGTCCTAACCGCAGATGAGAAAATAAGTACAACAAATACTGAATACAATGCCCAGGATCTCCCACAACAGTTTATCTGAACAGTAACTACCTAAAATGTAAGCAAATTTGGCTCCTCCAGTAAAAACCGAATGCCTTAATTGGAAAGTGGATATTTCTTTAAATATTTTTGTTAAAAATCCTGCTTTCTGCCCAAACCACATTTTTAGTGATTTTTTTTCCAGCCAATTATAGTTGTCAATGGCAGAAATTCCCTTCTCACATACAGAGAAAAACCATTTTAAAGGGTATGTACAGGGAAAACTGGAAAGAAGTACTTTTTAAGTTCTCTGGACAAATTTAGATATAAATTAAATACAATGTAAGTTTAACTTCTTAAATTTATATTGACTTATTTGTAATTTCTATATCATTTGTCATGCAATGTCTGTAATTTAATCTGAAGAATCTCAGTTTGGTTAAAATGAAAGTCAAGGGGTAGACATAGAAATGTACCTCAAAAAGTGACTAACTTCTGTGACATTGATCTTATTTTGTTAAATTCTGTGATTAACACCTGAATAAATTGTGGGTTTTTTAAATGGTGTCTTTAGTAAAGAATTATTAGGAATAGAACTTTTAATGCCAAAGTTATGGAAGCTATCTCTAACTAAAAGTGTTCTTACTACAGAGCTAATCACTTTTTTCTTTTTCTTTTGTAAGAGGTAGGAGCATTTTTATTAAACTAAAATGAATGTGAACCACTACTAAGTTATATCCTTTCTATTATGCAGGATGAAAAAGCATCCCAAAACTGAGATACCTGTATGAGGAAATGAGCACCATTTTGAAGAAATGCATCATTTCTTATTGGTATATTTAAAGTATCTTGTGTTTTTCCTTCTGGGAACATGAGAATGCTTCTTCCAGACATATTTAGAATGCCATCTTTTGCTCTTGCAGGATCCAGAGCTCCAGCTGGAATATACAGAGCAGTATAAACCAACTGCACATCTCCAACTGTTCCTTTCTCCCTTGCAAAACTCAATGATAAAAAGCGTCCCGCTGGATTGCTTTCAATCTTCTGATTCTCCAAAGGATGAAATTTTATCACGCCATAAACATCATCACTGTCCTGAATGTAAAACAGAAGCTGCAAAACAGAAAACAGCATCACTTACTCCATGCCACGGCTGCTCTATAACAGTTTTCTTGCTTCCACAAAAGCACGTCCTGACTGTCACCATACATTTTTCTCCTTAGTGAATTGGCACACAAGAAAGAAATCAGATTGACAGCCCCAAAGTATTCTTTGTGCACAGGCACCACAACACTGGCGGTGGCAACTTTCCCACTATGCATCATCCATGTGCCAGAATGAGCTCTGAATAACTGATTTTTTGGTTCAGCAGCCAAAGTGAATAATTTTTAAATGGTTCAGATTGTGAAAAAGTTCATTTTATTCAGCAGGTCCATTCCAACCATTTATGAGGAAGACAAAGTAAGGACTTGAGTCACAAAACCGACAGCAACGCCAACCATCCTTTATTTAACAGTTCAGAGGTCATGGTTTTAATCACCAACCCCTCCTCTGAAGCTGTTCCTCTGTGTAAAACATTCCAATAATCATCAAGACAGCAAATGAGCAAGGGAAAGTATCCTTCCAGCCTTCTCTTAGCATGAAGTTACTCAAGATAGCATTTGCACAATGATATGTAAATTTGGAATAATCTAAGATGAAAGCTACCACATCTTAAAAGTCTAGCTTTATATACTACACTAAACCAAACACTTTGGATATGGGTTGATATTAAGTATTAATTTGTTTTATTTATTTTCAAGGCAGTTAAGCCACACAATCAGCATTGTCCAAGTCCCTATGATTACATTCAAAGTCAAAGTGCCTATGACTACATTCATCCCAAAAGCAAACTTACCTCTGATGGTTCACTGACTTCTGCACCTCCCTGTATTGTATGAGCCAAGAGTTTCAGGAGATAGGGCTCTGCCTCTTCTGGTACATCATCATCAATAATGTCCAGAGGAAGTCTTACCAGCATCTCTCCTTGATCAAAAAATATCTCTCCAGTCTCTGGAGTGAGGTCTGCAGTCACAGGTGAGGGATCACTGCTATTTCTCATTATAACCCAGGTAACAGAAACAGTTCCATGTGTTCCACCATTTCTTACAATCGTGATCCCTTCAAACCTATGGTTTTGAAAGAAAATAAAACCTCACAATATAAAATTATAATTAATATTGGTTTTCTTAATTATCAGTCCCCTGAAAGATCTACTTTGTCTTAAGTGGAATAAATGTTAACTGTTGACATTTCAGTCAGGGCTCACAGTTTGTGAAATAGAACACACATGCAAGACTTCTCAGACTGCTTGCTCACGAGTTTTCTGTAATGTCTATAAAAATATTTCACAAAATCATAGATTAATTTCCATATGGGCTTTGGCCCTTCTGATTTTCTCCCTGTATAACCTTGCAGAAAGTTTGCAGAAAGATAATTTAAATATGAACCTGGATGAATTATTTGTCTCTGTACTGAAATATAAAAGTTGTTTTTTTTCTGTTGAATACTTCCCATATAAGGACATGGAGACAATTCCACTTCCTTAAGATCTTTACAGATACTGTTGATGATAATAACAACACACTGATTTCTACATTATCTTTTCAATAGTGACTTTGTAATTACCTTCGGTGAAACCCTAAGGATGCTTAACAATGCCAAACAAATGTCTTAGACTGATTAGATACTAAATTTAAAGATCTGCAGTACCTTGAAATTTGGTCTTCATCAATGATAACAGTCTGAGCAAACAGAATACTGTTGATTGATAGTACTCCATAGGGTTTATCATTCGGTTGGATGGTGACGTGAACAACAGATGGATTAACCAAAACAGCATCTCCTTGCAGAGTGTCCTTAAGAAGAATAATCTGAAAGGTCTCAGCGATTTCTGGTATGGCATCATCAAGTATCTTAAATTTTATGTAAGTTTCATGAACTAGAGGTGGGAAAACAATAGTTGTATTTGGCTGTAGATCTAGGAAGTCTACATCAAGCTGTGCATGTGCTGTTGTATCCCCAGTTACAATGGCGTAATTGACAGAGACTTCACATTCATCAGGGCCAATTAATTTTCCACTGACATCCTTACCACGAACCACTTGAATTGTTAGCACGCCAACTTCCTCAGGCACCATGTAAGCACTCTGAACAAAACGCACAGGACTGTCATTTTTCCTAATATTAATCTGAACAGAGTTTCTTGTGTCATTGATTTCAGCCCCTCCTTCTACGCTCCTCAGATGAACAAGAAACAATTCATCATTTTCAGGTACCTGAAGGGGAAAATGTTGTATTGTATTAGCAACTGGGTGTAAGACACATTTCAAGGACTTGCAGAATACTATGACTGAGAAAGCTGATTTATACATTTTGCAGGAAAGGGAAATAATACAAACTTGACAGTTCATATTGAAATAAAGAGGAGAGAACTCTTGCTTTAAAATGGGTTAAAAATCCCTTCTCTATATTAAATGTTGCCATTTTTTTAAAATGCAGTTCTGGTTATATGAGTATGAGTAAAAGGTCAAAAAAGAAAAATCACAACAAAAACTAAGCAAGAATCAGAAAAAGACAGTTCTTTCCAACTTGAGACTATGAAGAGATCCAAACTCTACCTTTAAAAACTATCTCTATCTGGAAATAAATGTTCCTCCTAGTTATTTAGATTTGTATATATCTCGATTCTCTGATGTTGATACTGATTTACCTTTATGTATTCCCACGAGGGAATACAGGGACAACTTAAGGACACAACCTACCTTGACCCAACTGTTCCTACATGAGTAGAAAAGGAACATTTTCCATGTTCAGTTGCACTCACATCCCCAAAGAAAAATTCCATCACAGAGTTGAGAAAGTGTTTGCTGATGCTTAGCAATTAATTAGGCTTTACTACTGTTACAAAACGGTTGTTTAAAACTGAATTTTACTCTTAGCTATTTCTGCTCCAATGCCTGATGCAGCAAACAACAACAAATGGCTTATAAATCACCAATTACAGAACATAAGGGTGAGATTTTTTTTCCCTTTTATCATTATGTTTTATTCCACAAATCTTGATTTGCTTACATTATTCCAATTGAAAAATACTCTTATTTTAGTAATACATATAGGAAAAAAAGAAAATCCTTAAAACTAAATAAATTATGATCTGCGCATTCTCAGCCTTCCTGCACACTCCTGGAAACATACTATTTGCTTCTGAGAGGAGCTACAGGGCAAAATTACTTATTTTTGGCTAATGGCAATACTCTGTTAAAAAGTTGACAAATCCTTTTAGTGCACTTTTGTTTACTGAGCTAAGAAAGTTCTGAAAAACTTGCTGTCCAATACTACTTCTCTTTCACACTCATTTGTTAATTGGCCACCCTCAGATCCTTTTCTAGGGCTAAGAGAGTTGGGCATGCAGCTGCCTTTACAACTGATGCCAATTCTGTCCCTTGTTTGGCTTGTGGCATTTATAAACTTTCACAATGTTGTTGACTGATGTAGGGTGTTTTTTGCAATGTGAGATCTGGAAGCTTTCAGTCACCAATAGATACCAACTTATGTTTCATTTAATTCATAATTAGTTCACCATTTTGTACTATAAAATGATACATTTAAGAGGCAGCCAAAATGTATATACCCACTGTTGTAAGTTTGCCTCTTAGTGTCTCACATAAATGGGATATTCTAAGATTCTTAATAGCATCATGACTGACTATTAAAAAAAAAAAAAATCAAACTTGAAAGACAAGAGAATAAAGAGTTTCTGCTGTGGCCTTGCCTCTTTCATTTTGTCTTAACAAAGTTTCCATTATCCCTCACTAAAAAATGAAATGTGTACAATAAAATCACCATAAATGTAATGATACTGAGATCAGATCTGCAGACCCCTCCTTTCTGTGGGAAAAACACTTGTTTGGATGTTTTTTCTAGCTTCAGATTCTAAAAGCTCAAAATAAGTTCTGAGATTAACATTGAATTGTTGTGGGTTCCATCAGTCTCAAAATCAATAAAGATTTTTAATGCAAAATTAACCTTTCACTTACGCCTGTGGACTTCCATTGAGTAGACCAACTGTCCTTGTATACATCAAACATTCAGAAACAGAATGTTTGAGAATTTCTCATAGGCAAAAAAAAGCCCAATCACATCCTCCTTGAAAGTCTAATGATTTCAGTCTACGTGACAGAAATATCACATACAATTCAAAGAGATGTTTCTGTACACCAGTCTGGCACACTAGTTCTGGAACCCCCAGCACAGGAAGGACATGGATGTGTTGGAGTGGGTCCAGAGGAGGGCCACGAGGATGATCAGAGGGCTGGAGCAGCTCTGCTATGAGAACAGGCTACAAGAGTTGGGGTTCTTCAGCCTGGAGAAGAGAAAGTTTCGAGGACGCCTTATAGTAGCCTTCCAGTATCTGAAGGGGACCTAAAGGAAGGTTGGGAGGGACTATTTACAAGGTCCTGCAATGACAGGACAAGGGGCAATGGGTTTAAACTGGCAGAGGGGACATTTAGACTAGACGTTAGGAGGAAGATCTTTCCAGTGAGGGTGGTGAGGCACTGGAACAGGTTGCCCAGGGAGGTTGTGGATGTTCCCTCCCTGGAGGTGTTCAAGGGCAGGCTGGATGAGACCTCAAGTGACCTGTACTANATGCAGACACTTTTTGGCTATTAGTATTTTCCTGTGAACATCCTTGTTTTGCTATTAGCATATTTACTTATTTTGATGCTTCTATTTTCCCTCTCATCTCCTTTATAATATTTTTAAAAAACAAAACAGAAAAGTGTAAGAAAAATTAAATGCCAGGGAGTTGCACAGGCATCACTGAGGATGGAATGAAAAATCCATCATGTAAGCAACATTAGAATTAGGTTCCTTTTGTCTAAACAACTAATAAAGATACACACACACAAAAAAAAAAAAAAAAAAAACCAAAAAAAACATNAAAAAAAAAAAAAAAAAAAAACCCAAGAAAAAAAACAGAGAGAGAGAGACTCAGTTCATTAGGCAGATGAAGACTGAATTTCCAAGGCTGACTAGTATTGAAAAGGAGAGCATATTTAAAAACAAATGGAGAAAATTTAAACACAGGAAGCATAGCCTAGTAGATAAATCTGTACCTAGTTCAAGATCACCCTTGACCATACAAGGACCTCAATATTCCATCTGAAGAAACACATTGTGCTTTATACATTACTCCAATAGCACCTTAAAGGTTTAGTCATAACAGACATGATATGTTTAGGAACTAAAAATACTCACTGATGAGAATTACAGAGACAGCAGTATAAGTAAAAATAAGAGCCCATAGAGCCAAATTTTAAGATAATTTTATTAAGCAGAAGCACTCCTAACCTTATTTAAACTTTTTTTTTTTAATTTATTACTCTAAGTCTCTCCAGAGCAGCAGTTAACCTACATACACAAACCCAAAAAGTAAGTCATTTTGTTCTTACCTGATCATCCAGCACTAATAAATTATAAATCAGCACTGATTTCCCAGGGGCAAATGTAATATTTCCCCTAGCTGGACTGAAGTCTTCTTCAGCTGGGTTGGGTCCATCTTCTATCTGCAAAGAATTGAATTTCACCATAAGAAATATATGAAAGAGTAATACAAATATAGTACAACAGTCAATATACAGTGTAACATACATAACAAGTATCTGTACAGTCATCTCCTGCTCACAGGCACACATGTTCTGTTGTGAAAATCTGCTCTTTTTTTTGGCAGATGGAGTTAAGTCAGAGTAAGTACTCAAAAGAAATTATGTGTTGCCATAAAAAGAGGAAGAAAACTATTTCCATACAGGCCTGTGAGGACTCTGGTATCTACTGATGCATAAGTGGATATGCTTCTGTACTATATATAGATACTCATCCTAACTTGAATCATTAGTATTTCAAAGTAAGTTCCAAGACAAAATAATAGCAGTTACTGGTTTTGTGTCTTTTCTTGTAATATTAAGGGTATTACAGTTAATATTGAAATCTAAGAGACTAGGAAGACTCTTAGAGGCAGCATGTTTGGTTTCTTTCTTGGGATTTTTTAAGACACCCTTATAATTTTTTTTCAACATATGTATATAAACTACACTGTGAAATGGATCGTGACAACTAAAATTTATTGGACCTTAAAACAAGCAGACCTACAACAAATTACAGAGAGAATCTCATCCTGTATATTAACTATGCATGCTGTATTTAGCATGCAATACAATCCAGCAGAAATCTTTAGAGATTTAGAGGTGTAGATTAAAACTTTGATGATGTGTAAGACCTGACAACTCATAAATAAATATCCAAATTAAAGACTTTGTGTCATTTTAAAGTATGGAGCAGAATCAGAGAAAGGTAAGAAAAACAAAGCAACAACAATATGATAAAAGCAATAATTCACATTAAAATGAAGCACATAAATAACAGCCTAAATATTCAGTGTGAATAATTATTTTGAAAGGTTTAAGTTTCTGAGAATCCAGGCTGTGCATTTCAATAAATTTCAATAAATATTGAACTCTTGTGTTTACATGTTCTAAAACAGCAAAACTATTAAAATATTCAGATATTTATTTGTAAAATACAGATAAATTTTTATGAACTATTAAATGAGGTATTTCTTGTACACTTAATATACATTGTTTTCCAGTAATACCAACTAATGCTGCCTCAAATTTCTTCCTAAACGACAGAAAATACTCAGTTTTCTCTAACAGGTCTCAATTGTTCTTCAGATTAAACAGCCAAATAATAATGATATTTTCCATTTGACAGGTGGTATCTTTACTTCTTATGAAACAAAAGCAGGCAGTTATTTTGCCTCTATTTCTCTTTTGCACACACTTTGGCAAGTTATGATTGTGGCCTCACGGTTTCATCCAACAGACACTGGGGTGAAGCCTTTTCGATAAACTCACCTCAAAAGTCACGGTGACCGTCCCGTAGGTTCCCCTCTCCCTTATTAGAGTGAGAGGAACAAGTTCATTTCTGCCTTTGGGCTCATTCACTGTGATTAAGGTAGACTAATGAGGAAGAAAACGGACAGGCAGTCAGGCACAGATCAAATATCACAGCAGAAGGAAGAAACTGTTGCCATAGAAATAACCAAACTCCCACAGACAAGTTAATCCAATCTGCAAACCAGTCCACTGATGGCACACATTTCCTAGCAACCAATTAGTTCAGCTAATAAAGAGCTTGAAAGATTTCAGATTTTTTAAAGTATATCATAAATTAGGCAAGTTGAGTGCTACTTTTGGGGTTGGGTTTTTGTTTGTTTGTTTGTTGGGGTTTTTTTTGTAAATTAACATAGTCATAATACACACAACATTAGCATATTAGCACTGGTATTTATAGGAGCTCCTAATCCCATTAAAAAATAGGTTTTCTCTATTGAAAAGTCATTTCTTAGATAACTGGTTATAAATAGGCCCTGTTTCTCAAAATGTGCAGCTGAAAGCTTTCCAGGAATTACATCAATTCACAGAACAGCATGGTTTGGTATTGTAGTGCTAAAAATTCCTGATGTGTTCGTGCTTTTTTCAGGGAATCCTCTATGAACACTACATCACCATAATGCTGGCAATAAAGCACAGTTTCTAACACAAACTCTGATTTATTGCACATATTCTCCACACCACTAGAGTCATACCAGTGTCCTATCCCAGGTGTTATACAGTGAATATATAGCACGATGCTGTTGCCTCAGCTTGAAACGTACACGTAAAACACCTTCTTGAAAATGGGGAAATGTATATATTTGCAAGGTCTCCAAATCTCATCTTTAACTTTCTTATGCTTACGACTCCTCACTTCTTCCCTTACATATTTGCATCTTATAGACATGGGGCAGTAGGATAGTATGACTTTTTAATTATATTGAAGATAATCAACATAGTTATTCACACAACTGTTAGTGCCTCAGGGTATGTCTCAACACTGAAGAGCATATACAAAGCTGTATATATTATATATGAATTGCATGCGTATGTTTGAATTACCGGTAGAGATATTTTCAAAGATGAAACTCAGTATCAGTTTTCAAGGGGTTCAACTGAGCAACTAACCAGCATCTTTGACAGTTTCACCTGTATGTTTCCTAAAGCTTTCATATACACCATATAAAAAGCCATACCATGTTAAAAGAAATTATTCCAAAGGCATTGTCATTTGACAAGATTGTTACAGTGACAGACTTGGGGGAGACAAGCCTTATCCCTGGAGATGATTTCTAAAATTAACAAAAGAAACAAACAAAAAAAGTCATTCAGTATGGTGCTGAGCAAACAATACACATTTTGATTTTACTCTCTTTTAAGAGTAAATAGTAGCCTATAACACATTGCATGTCTTTTTATCTTTCACAATGCAATTTTTTTAAAGTGACAGAAGGCACCAAAATAATTCTGAATTATTGAGGAAAAACAATCTGTACAGTCAACAACAAGGTACTTGAAACAAACAGTACAAAATTAATCATTGTTTGGCAGTCTATCAATGACACTGTAGCAATAAGGAACTAGTAATGAACCATACAGCACTGCCACGAACTCTAAAATGTTTCTTACTTCTCCCACATATTTGTATAAAACTGAAACTCTGAAGCTATTTCACTGAGATATCAGCTGCGGGAAGCAAATGTGGTAAAAAATAGAATCATAGAATCATAGAATGGTAAGGTTGGAAGGGACCTCAAGGATCATCTACTACCTATGTTTATCAATCAAAGGAAAAAGGGAAGGGAAAATATGCATTTTTATATTCACTAAAACCATCCCCTGGGATGTATAATTAATTATCAACAAAACAAAATTTATCTTTACTGAACTGAAATCAAACTAAGTTATGAATTGCCACCTAAAAAAAAAGTGAATGTGAACCCTCCTCTTGTTCTGTCTTCTGGGAGGCAGAACAGTAGAAAGATGTATTGATCAGTATGTAACAAACTGGGGGGGGTTAGGTAAATCTTACGTAACTTCTGCTTCTGGAGGATAGACGTCACTGTCTTCCTTTTGTTACTTTCATGGAATCACAGAACAGTAGGGTTGGAAGGGACCTCAAGGATCATCTAGTTCCAACCCCCTGCCATAGGCAGGGATACCTCCCACTAGTACAGGTTACTCAGAGCCTCGTCCAACCTGGTCTTGAACACCTCCAGGAGGGAACAGCCACAACCTTCCTGGGCAACCTGTTCCAGTGTCTCACCACCCTCACTGGAAAGAACTTCCTCCTAACATCCAGCCTAAATCCCCCCTCTGACAGTTTAAACTCTTTGGCCCTTGTCTTGTCACTACAAGACCTTGTAAATAGTCCCTCCCCAGCCTTCCTGTAGTCCCCCTTCAGATACTGGAAGGCTACTATAAGGTCTCCTCGAAGCCTTCTCTTCAACCCATCTTTCAGCAGGAAAACAGAAAAGGTTGAATCTCTTCATACTTTAACTCATCCAGGCTCTAGTATACCTCTAATTGTCCACTGCTGAATGCAGTACCCACTGAAGTCTCAGACTAAACCTACACTACACAGCAACGTCATCAACAGAAGTCACATCCCTTGAAACATTCCAAGTCAGGCTGGACAGAGCCATGACCAACCTGGTCTAGTTGAAGACATCCCTGTTGACTGCAAGGAGATTGGACTAGATGACCTTTAGAAGTCCCTTCCAACTCAAACCATTGTATGATATATCACACAGAAACACCCACAGTTATGACAAAACCCTCTTCTAAAGATCAGTAAGGATCATCCTAGCTAGTCTCTAGATCTTAGCTCTTACTAGGAGTCAGATTCACAAGCAGTATCTGTGGAATACCACTCATTTAATGTAAAACTACCCATTGTTTTCTGGAGAACAAAAAAAATTGAGAAATTGATACGTACTGGTAGCGTCAAGTAAAATGTGAATGTCTCATCAGCTTCTGGAAGATCATCATCACAGACAGAGATATACACTGTTCGGTTTGTTTCTGTGTCGGGTATGAATGCAGCTGCATATGTGTCAAAAAAGTCCCCTGTGTTTTCTCCATCAATCTGCAATAAACACACAACAGAATGCCACCTTCTCTTCCCCATTCCCACCTCCAAGTATCTTCTCTAACATTGTTCTGGACTCATTTAACAGTGTTCATATACTCTTCTTTCCACATAATTCTGCCCCAAATTTCCTCTGCTTTCATACGCTTGATTTCTAGACAGGAGATGGAGGTAGTAGCCTCTTCTACCTATGCTGAGCATCCAAGGAAAACAAAACAGAATGAAACATACAATACACTTAATTCAGAACCACTTATGACTTCCTTGCAACTGGGTAACTTTTGCATTATGTACCTTATGAACAGTTTGTTAATGCATAAGCTATTTCTAGCACAGGTGTGTACACTTCATAATACCCTAACTTAAACTTACCTTAAAATGTAACTGCCCTCTGCCTGTCTGTCTCACTCTAGGGACTAGATGGAGACTAGGCCTTTAATCTAGATTAATATTTTCACTGGCAACGTTGGCAAGATGAAGTCTTCCATAATGAACAGCCTTGCTCTCACATCAGTCGACAAAAGAAAATCCCACTCATTCACAATAGCAGTGCTGGGTTTGGGAGCTCTAGGCAAGCAGTTGGACTTGTTGATCTCAAAGGTCTCTTCCAACCTCAACAGTTCAATGATTCTATGATTCTACTGTATGTAATGTGGTTAGAGGAGAGATTTACAAGGGCAGTAGTGTCAAGAGAACAATGGATCCAGGTTAAGCTGAGACTGAATGGAGAGAAGCAACTGAACCAACATAGCTGCCACACCTGAAACTACCATCATTAGAGGCACTAGAGATTAGAACAAAAAAGTGATTAAAGGCTATTTGTGAAAAAAGCTATTCTTCATTTAGAACATTGAAAGCAGAAATTTAGTGATGAGGAAACAAAGTATGTAAGGTTTTTTACATCTCTGCACTTTCTCAAGGTTTTCTCTGCAGATGTTAACAAAGTGTGAAATCCTTATGGATCAGTTTCTATTCTTTGCAATTTCTAAGACATATTTTTCACATTTAGGTACAGGAGAATAAAATACTGTGTGGAAATACAGACAAGTTCTTCTGTCTAGACACCAGAAATGCATAAGTAGTACATCTTTTCTGGTACACTGGTGTTCTCTCACATGCTACTCATACTACATAGCATCCTACTCCATGCATATATGGTATTGCACACTTAGAGAGGTTTTAACTTTCACTAGCCAGATAAAAAAACCGACATGATTCAAAACTTCAGGGAGATATTAAGTGAAACTATAACTAGGAGAAGTCTCTTACCGATACAATGGCTGTGATGTTAGCAGGCTTCCCTGTCCTTTCAATTACAAGACGTATCACAGTTGTACTTGTTTCATTAACTACAAATTCTGTTTGTCCACTGAACCTCACTTCTGTTTCTCCAGAGGTGAAATGAATGAGTAATGCTAAAAGCAAATAAACAAATAAAGAAGCAGAGGGCATCCCTACAGGGAAAAAAAAAAAAAAAAAAAAAAAAAAGAAAAAAAAAGAAAGTCTAAA